>APFE031566169.1:75479-85613 GCA_000404065.3 Pinus taeda | reverse complement strand
GACCCCAAAATACAATTTGCAAATTCATATAACAGTTTGGACTCCAAACTAACCACCAAACAAATTTAAAATCCATTTAAAAGTTGTTAAATTGCTGAGATAACATCCCGCTGGCCGTTTCTTGTGACTCGGCCGAGTCATAACAGAAACGGTCTGTTTCGGCCGAGTCATTGAATGACTCGGCCATCCGAACCGATTCACCCACCGTTTCATTGTGGAGGCTAATGACCCGGATCAACCCGGCCGAGTCAATGTTGACTCGGCCGTTTTACATTGACTCGGCCGTTTTTTAAAACAGTGATATAGGGAGGCCATAAAGACGTGCCGTCACAGTATCTACAGCTCAACCGAACGAGAAAATCATCGTTTGTGCCATGTATATAAAAAGTAGAAAGATGCAATAGATGATCTGTATAAATAGACTGATGCAATAGATGACCTGTACAAATAGAGGGATGCAACACTTTGCTAGTACCGCAGGCAGATTTTTCTTAATGTGGCTTATCTTTGTATACACAGCAGATTCAACTGGATTTGGTAACAAATATTAATCCTATATACTTTCTTACAAGTCTGATGGTATTTTTTCTTATACAAAATCTAAACCTGTGAGTTAAGCCACACTGTAACTGGAGCATTAATACAGTTGTGGTTCTGTACCCAATTTATAGTATGTGCAAAAAACTACATCTATGCATATATCCTCAGCCACATGCTCCACAACTCTCAATGGTCCTGCATCATATACTCAATTTTCTTGCAGTGCATGAGACTCGTCAAAGACTGATAAATTGCCCTCCAACATTCTTCACAATAGTTGTATCTTGACAGATACAAGATGAGAAGTTACGATCCTTTACAGAAGATTTCCAGAGACTCTATAACCAGAAGCACCTTATCAATGGAGTGTAGCGGCATCAAAAAGTGGCTGATCTTGGCAGATCTGAGGATTCTGTATCCCACTAAAATATCAAGATGGAACGATAGTAATGCTGCAAATCTGGCCTCCTACAGGCTTTTGTTTCCCCAAGAGTTTATTAAAATAAATACAACCAAAATGAAGAGGGCAGTGAGAGTGAAAGACAAAAGTCTGAACTGGACTTGTTCAGAATATCGGCCCGTGAACACAAGGAGGATGCCCATGATGAACAGCCAATATTTTCCTATGCCTTGCAGCCCAGGGTTTTTGATGAAGTGTGCTATTGATCAGTCAGTATTTGGGATGCACTACCCATAGTCCAAATGCCAGTGCAACAAGAGCAACACCAATACTATTTTAAAACATATTTTATCAAGTCAACTATTAGTTAGACCATTTCAGGGCTACAACCATGAGATCCATTCCTTACAGAAATAGGATAGGCACTTACCTCAAAGTAAGATTGAGCGACTGAGTCAGGGACTACCACTTTCTGTCCAACCATAGATTGGGTTACGTAGCCTTTCTTGCAGCCCAACAACCCCCATGCCAGATTCCAGGGCATGAGTGAAGGTCTGCTTATGGGATTGGGCTAGTCTTGCTGGCTGGAACTGGGACTCCAGAGGGCCAACCCCCTCCACCCTCCAGCTAATTTACATCATGTAAATTGGGTTACGTAGCCTTTCTTGCAGCCCAACGACCCCCATGCCAGATTCCAGAGCGTGAGTGAAGGTCTGCTTATGGGATTGGGCTAGTCTTGCTGGGTGGAACTGGGCCTCCAGAGGGCCAACCCCCTCCACCCTCCAGCTAATTCACATCATGTGAATTTTTCCAGCTCATCTCCTGTTTTGAGAGCTTCTGAAACCTCCTAGGCTCTCCAGGAAATTGAGAGTAATATTTGCTGGAAGCTCTGCAGTGTATATCCAAAAGTTCCTAGATCTCAACTTTAAGGAGGCCAGAACTTGCCCATTTGCATCATTCTTCTTTCCCAGATTTGAGGCCTGTCACCACAATATTACCTGTGTTTTTGCAAAGACTTGGTGACAGAGGCTTGTGATTTCTGCAGATGCTGGATACTGGTAACAATCTTTGAGTGGTACACATACCTCAAAGTGCTAGTAACAGCTAGCTGCTATAATAACTATAATATGTAGATCATGATGCTCCCATGAATGTTCCAGTATGCAGGTGGTGAGGAACATGAGAGGTAAGTGATGAATACCCGCACTTGGAGAACAATATGGCCCTCTTTCCTTAATTGCAAGCTTTCTCTTTTCTCTTTTCTTTTTGTACTATTCAGGTTGTTTTTGTACCTGTTTTGGCCAGAATCTCCCAGCAAACAAATTAATGCCACCTACCTCCGTGTATTCAGATTTTTTTTTCTATCTGTTATGTTTTGTTTCAGTAGGTGGCCAGCTCACCCCAATGTCCTTCTAGCCACCAATGAATTGCCCTGTGAAAGGTCATGTCACTATATATATATATAGTGTTTTCTTGCATGAAAGGTGTGTGTGTGCCCTTGTCTTTGCACCCTTGCTGGCAACTTAAATAGACCAGTCCCCTGCTTGCTACCTGTCAGCCTCCCTGGCTGTGACAAAACCAGAAAGGAAATCCCAAAAAGTTTTCCACCTCAGCTCTGGAATCCGTGTCCCCAACTAAGCCCATTTACTTCAATTAAATTTACAATGCTTAACTAAACGGAAAATGTAACCAGGGTTATTACACATATGGTCGCATTGCACAGTAAACCAATTCTTGTTGCTTTATTAATTGGAAACATTTTATTTTGCACTAATATTTATTGTCATAGAGTTGCTACCATCTCTCTTCCATTTGTGTTCTTTAAAGCCTATTTTGTATAATGTTTATTGTCATAGAATTGCTACCATCTCTCATTGCACTAAGTGTCTATTTTAAATTTCTAATACACAATTTTTCCTTTTCTGGTTATGTTCAGAGTGCAGGGCGCCTCATGAGAGCACTTTTTGAGGTTGTTCTTAAAAGAGGTTGGGCTCAGTTAGCTGAAAGAGCTCTTAACCTGTGCAGGATGGTTAGTAAGCGCATGTGGAGTGTTCAAACTCCTCTTCGTCAATTCAAAGGAATTCCAAGTGATATTTTGACCAAAATTGAAAAGAAAGATTTAGCTTGGGATCGATACTATGATCTCTCTGCTCAAGAGATTGGGGAGCTCATTCGTTTTCCAAAGATGGGGAAAACCATTCATAAATTTGTTCATCAGTTTCCAAAATTGGATCTTTCTGCTCATGTCCAACCAATAACACGAACTGTATTGAAGGTGGAATTAACTATCACTCCAGATTTTCAGTGGGATGAAAAGATTCATGGATATGTGGAACCTTTTTGGATAATAGTAGAGGACAATGATGGTGAATATATACTCCATCATGAATATTTTATGTTGAAAATGCAGTATGTTGAAGATGACCATCATTTGAGCTTCACTGTCCCCATCCATGAACCTCTTCCTCCCCAGTACTTTATTCGTGTTGTATCGGATAAGTGGTTGGGGTCGCAGACAATACTGCCAGTTTCATTTAGACATCTTATTTTGCCAGAGAAATACCCACCTCCTACTGAGTTGCTAGACTTGCAGCCACTTCCTGTGTCTGCATTAAGAAATCCTTCATATGAAGCACTATATCAACAGTTTAGACACTTCAATCCTATTCAAACTCAGGTATTTACAGTGCTTTATAACTCAGATGATAATGTTTTAGTTGCAGCACCTACTGGTAGTGGTAAGACTATTTGTGCTGAGTTTGCTTTACTGCGATTACATCAAAAAGGCCCAGACAGTGTATTTCGATGTGTCTATATTGCTCCTATAGAAGCTCTTGCCAAAGAGAGATATCGGGATTGGGAGCAGAAATTTGGAAAAGGATTGGATCTGAAAGTAGTTGAACTGACAGGTGAATCTGCAACTGATTTGAAGCTCCTTGAAAAGGGTCAAATAATAATAAGCACACCAGAGAAATGGGATGCTTTGTCTCGTAGATGGAAGCAGCGGAAACTGGTTCAACAAGTCAGCCTTTTCATTGTGGATGAACTTCATTTAATTGGTGGAGAGGGTGGTCCAATCCTGGAGGTAATCGTATCCAGAATGAGATATATTTCAAGCCAAATTGAAAATCGTATCCGCATTATTGCTCTTTCTACTTCACTTGCAAATGCTAAAGATCTTGGAGAGTGGATTGGTGCTACAGCACATGGGCTTTTCAATTTTCCACCTGGTGTGCGTCCTGTACCAATTGAGATTCACATTCAGGGGATTGATATAGCCAATTTTGAGGCTAGAATGCAAGCAATGACTAAGCCAACATATACATCAATAGTTCAACATGCAAAGGAAGGCAAACCAGCTCTAGTGTTTGTGCCAACACGGAAACATGCACGACTTACTGCTCTTGATCTAGTCACATATTCAAATGCAGATGGTGGAGAGAGATCCCAATTTCTTCAATGTACTAAAGAAGATCTGGCACCTTTCATTGCGAAAGTTAAGGAATCTACTTTGAGTCATATTTTGACTCACGGTGTTGGGTATCTACATGAAGGTCTCAGTTTAATGGAAAAAGAATTGGTCACCCAGCTGTTTAGTGCAGGGGCAATTCAGGTATGCGTTGCAAGCAGTTCGATGTGTTGGGGGTTGTCCTTGTCTGCACATTTGGTTGTTGTCATGGGGACACAGTATTATGATGGGCGTGAGAATGCTCATACTGACTATCCTATTACTGATCTTTTGCAAATGATGGGCCGTGCCAGTAGACCTCTGCTTGATAATGCTGGAAAATGTGTGATTTTATGCCATGCACCTCGCAAAGAATATTACAAGAAATTCTTATATGAGCCATTCCCAGTGGAGAGTCATCTTGATCACTTTCTCCATGACCATATGAATGCTGAAGTGGTTGTAGGCACCATTGAAAGTAAGCAAGATGCTGTGGATTATCTCACTTGGACATTTCTCTATCGCAGACTCACTCAGAATCCTAATTATTATAATCTTCAGGGTGTCAGTCATAGACACTTGTCAGATCACCTTTCTGAGCTTGTCGAGAGCACATTGACTGATTTGGAGTCAAGCAAGTGTGTGGCTATAGAAGATGAGATGTATCTTTCTCCCTTGAACCTTGGCATGATAGCATCTTATTATTATATCAGCTACACCACCATTGAACTCTTTAGCTCATCCTTGACTGCAAAGACAAAGCTGAAGGGGCTTCTTGAAATTCTTGCTTCTGCTTCTGAGTATTCACAGCTTCCTATACGACCAGGTGAAGAAGAAACAATAAGAAAATTAATTAATCATCAAAGATTTTCTATTGATAAACCAAAATATACTGATCCCCATGTAAAGGCAAATGCATTGTTGCAAGCGTACTTCTCAAGGCATGTTATTGCTGGGAACTTAGCACTAGATCAGCGAGAGGTCCTCCTTTCTTCGAATCGGCTTCTGCAGTCAATGGTGGATGTTATTTCTAGTAATGGTTGGTTGAACCCAGCTCTTGCTGCAATGGAATTGACCCAGATGGTTACCCAAGGTCTTTGGGAGCGTGATTCTGTCTTGTTGCAGCTTCCACATTTTACAAAAGAACTTGCCAAAAAGTGCCAGGAAAATCCAGGTAAAAGCATTGAGACTGTTTTTGATTTAGTTGAGATGGAGGATGACGAAAGACGTGAATTATTACAGATGACAGATGCACAGTTGTTAGACATCGCTCGTTTTTGTAACCGATTTCCAAACATTGATCTGGCATATGATGTATTAGAGAGTGATGATGTGAGAAGTGGGGAAAATGTTACATTGCAAGTTACTCTTGAAAGAGATCTAGAAGGAAGACAAGAATTAGGTCCAGTTGATGCACCTAGGTATCCCAAACCAAAAGAAGAAGGTTGGTGGCTAGTTGTTGGGGATCCAAGTAGCAATCAGTTGCTGGCTATTAAGAGGGTAGCACTTCAGAGAAAATCTAAAGTTAAGCTTGATTTCACTGCACCATCAGAGCTTGGAGAAAAGAAATACACATTATATTTCATGTGTGATTCATACCTTGGGTGTGATCAAGAATATGAATTTACAATTAATGTGAAGGAAGCTATGGAAGATGATGAAGATGGACGAGAATGAGATGGCTTTTTCTGGAGGAATGTATTTTACAAGTTGTCAAGAATCGACTTGCAATTAAGCAGGAGAGCCCTTTATATTTGTACCCCAAATAAGCTTTTTGTGTAATGTAAGTAGTACAGTTTCTAAAAACCAATTAATTGACTTTCCTTTTTTTGATGTTTGCTGTTCTTTCCAATAAACATGTGCTGATTAGTTTCACATACAGGTGCTGGTTGGTTTTAAATTATTATCTGGTTTCACAAGGCAATACTTGGTGTACTTGGCCACGCTCATTTTAAAGTCTTTTAATCATATCTATAGTACCGAGTTGTCTTTATTCAAGTCAAAAAGTTAAAAAGTCACCTTATCATTCTCTCAGGATAAGGTGCACCTAAAGGCCACTACATGTTAGCTGGTATGCTTAGACAACAATCTGCAATGTGAAAAAGAACCTTTCACAGAATTCTGTTATTTATTATATTCAGATAGTTATCACAGTAGCTATTTTTTCTTTCTTAATTTTTAATAGAATAATTAGATAAGTGGAAATACTCAATTACTCTTTCGGATGAACACAGTTTTGACTCTATCCTACTCTCACGGTGCCTGAAAGTGCTCGAAATTTTTTTAATTGCCTTTGCTTTCCTACCAGTTTGATTTTTGCCTGGTTGAACTTTACTGTACAATGCCAAGTGGTGATGAAAACCTATTCTATAAAGGTTGGTGATGATACATAAATGGATCCAGCATATATATAGAGAGAAACTACCTAATCTGTTCAGAAAAATATGTGACAATAGTTACCATAATACTGCCAGAGTAATGAGCCGTCCAACTTGTCAGCTAGTAAAAACATGCAACAGTTAATTATATTGATAATCGAAAGCCTGATTTGTCTTTCTAGAAGTTTGTCAAACACTGTAACACCTTCTTCCTTGCCTAGAGCAACAACTGCATTCTTTAAAATAGCTTCACCAGGCAGATGTGAATTTTCAACTGCTTTTGATATGGATGCCCACCGCTCTCCATGCCTTGGTTCATAAACGTACACCTAACTTGTTCATAAACGTACACCTTAAGAACAGCCTAGGTTAGATTACTATTCCCACTCCCAAAAATGCTGTGAAAAACATAAACGTACACCTAACTTGTTCATATAGTGCAAAATTGGTGGGTAATTTATTAAACAGCTAAATATGCAGAACAGCCAGTAGATATAAAACTCAGAAGTTGACATTTTTTGATGATCTCCCCTCATCACCTTCTGTAAAGAGAGGAAATAACAGTCTAGAAACTAAATCAATTCAGGGAGGCATATGAAACCAACATGACATGAGTATTTCCAGTGGCCAAAAGATGATGATAGGTCCATGAGCCACACGTTTCACAATTTCACTTACAGATGACTCGCCATCGATGTTTGAATTTAAGGTTAGACCCATGCTAAAAGTATTTTTTCAGAGACTACAAAGCAAATGTAGTGTCACTGGGAACAATCTCTGACTCGATTAATAATATCATCTCCTATTCTATAAAGGTTGGTGATGATCCATAAATGGATCCAGCATATATATAGAGAGAAACTACCTAATCTGTTAAGAAAAATATGCGACAATAGTTACCATAATACTGCCAGAGTAATAAGCCGTCCAACTTGTCAGCTAGTAAAAACATGAAACAGTTAATTATATTGATAATCGAAAGCCTGATTTGTCTTTCTAGAAGTTTGTCAAACACTGTAACACCTTCTTCCTTGCCTAGAGCAACAACTGCATTCTTTAAAATAGCTTCACCAGGCAGATGTGAATTTTCAACTGCTTTTGATATGGATGCCCACCGCTCTCCATGCCTTGGTTCTGCAGCAATGCATCTCTTCAGTAGTTCCTGTTGGTTCTCCTCATTTCCATGCTGAAAGTTCGAAGTCGTAGTATTGGGACCAAAAATCCTTATCATCTGTTGCAAGAGTGACTGCCCTGTTCAACCAATTCCTGGCCTTATCTACCTTCCTATCATTCCAAAACAGCTTGGCAACAGCTGCAATCACATATGGATCATGATCACACCTCCTGAGTGCAACCATACTCTTGCTCTTTCTCAAGGTCTTGGAGTCATCTCAATTGATGCCACCCATAATATGCCACTGGCTGGGTACTCCTGTAACGCCTTCGCCATAATTATCTCACTCTCTTTCTTGTTGCCATGCCTTGATTCAGACCTGATAGCAGAAAGCCAGAGCTCTGGATTTTGAGGGTTCCTCTTTCTGGCTATAGTAAGGATTGCCCTTGCCTTGCTCAAACCACCCATTTTTTCATCCAATTTTGGCAGCTGAGAGCCATAGAGGAATAAGCCCTGAACAGTTCTTGAGGCCTTGCTCATAGACCTCACGGGCAGCCTCCAAGTTCCCAAGTTGATCTTCAAGCTGTACACGCATTAGCCACAATTTAAAGAATGCAGGATAGTTTTTAAGCCCTTCATCAAGCAGTGACCTTTCCTCTTCAGTGTTTCCCAGCTCTCTTTCAACAATTGCTGAGTTCATCCAGACTCTTTCTGTACCACCTCTCTCACGGGCCTTCGCGAGAAGCACCCTTGCTCTCTCAGGCTCATGACATCCCCTGCAAGCCACTTTTCCTTAGCTCCCATCAGCCATAGCACCTCTGCTCGTGGACAGTATGTCACTGCCTTTCTCAGTAAAGCATCCAAGGATTCTCTAGTTCCATGACTCTTCTCTAGCTGGGCAGCCTTAAGCCAAATACTTTTCTTAGCAACAAACACTGTAAGGGCATGTGCATAGATGGCATGTGCCGTGTCAATTGATCCCCTCTTCTTGCATTCCTCTGCATCTGCAACCCATGTTCTCTTTATATCTTCCTCTTCTAGTCCAATAGAAATAGTATTGCAAATTATTGCCTGGCAAGTCACACCAGACCCTGCTAATTCTGCAGCCTCTGCCTCCATCCAAGCTTCTCTGTCAATCACTACGCCTTCCCTCCGCAGGGACCTGATTCACCTCTCAATAATCTTGCCTACCATGGTTGTGTTTCCATTGGCCTCCTCAAGCTTCGCAGCAGTGATCCAGATTGAAGGCTCCT
Organism: Pinus taeda; assembly: GCA_000404065.3. NCBI lineage: Eukaryota > Viridiplantae > Streptophyta > Pinopsida > Pinales > Pinaceae > Pinus > Pinus taeda. Next base: position 76,480 of record APFE031566169.1, on the reverse strand, counting down.
TGGAAAGCTTCTCCCTGGCCTTGTTGAGAACCTTCTTTGCCTGATCATATGTCTCAAGCCTTGTCAACGCAAGCCACAACTCAACATGTAGTGGACAGCACTCCACAGCCTTGTGAAGCAAAATCCAGGCATCTTCCTCATTTGCCAACTCCACCACAGCCTTCCAAAGCCTCGAGTCAGGAATATACTCCAGGCCCTTACTTCAAAGTCGTCCGGTGACTCATTTTCTCCTTGTGTCAATTCTAAATATTTATCATAATGTATTCATAGATTTGAAGTACGACTGGAAAAAAAAACCTTGAATAGAGAGGACCAGTAGATGTCCTTACACTCCAAAAGTCCATGAGTTGTGTTGGCCAGGAATCCATATATGATTCAATTTGAAAATCAATGAAATCAAACAAACTCTTTTTATGAGATATAAACTCCTGTACCTTTATCCCACAACACATACCCAAACGAAAACGTGTGAATAGAATCAAAAGCTGTAAGTACCTTTATCGCACAGAACACAAACGTGTCAATAGAATCACAAAGGCTGTAACCGTAATTAACCTGTGCGGGGGAAAATGTGAAAATTGTCCAAATTGAAAGCGCATACAAAACCCAGCCTTGTACGAAAGTCGAAAAACATCGAGTTCATTAATGTTAGTTGTGCCACCAGTCGTTATTCTCTGAAGGTGAAGGTGAATGTTATCCTCTGAAGTTGCATCTAATCGAGAAGTGATGGAATATATATAACCAATATAGCTTCATTATTTAATTATTTAACATTACTTAATTATTTAACATGAGGTTAGAGGGATCAAAGTGATACGAATATATAATTAGCATAGACTTATTATTTAACATTGGCCTACAGGGATCAGTTTTTTTCAAGTAATTTTTTTGAACTGTAAAAGTGATAGAATATATAACCAGTATAGATTCATTATTTAACATTGGCCTAGAGGGATTAATTTTTTTTAAGTGAAATTTTCTAAACTGTAAAATACAATGTA
>APFE031566169.1:44552-68088 GCA_000404065.3 Pinus taeda | reverse complement strand
TTTTTTAGATCTGGAGGTATACAGTGTTTATTTGCAGTTTACTATTATTTTCTCTCTGTTTATTTCGGTTTTGGTTTATTTAGCTATTTTTTTTTACCAGATCTATACCTTTCATTTCTGCGTATGCTCTTTACCCTGCGACTCTGTGCGATCTGGGCAAATTAGAAACAGAAAGGAAGAATTTTTTCTCATGCGTATGCTCTTTTCCCTGCACCTTAGTGTGATCTCGGAAAATCAGAACATTGAGGAAAATATTTAGTTTCCGGGTAAAGCTAACTTTAAGCCGTAAGGCTTGTTTTTTTTGCATGTCTGTTTTTGGGTTTTGTGTTTTTGTTTTGTAGGGAGAAAAATAGCTTTCTCAAGCAAGCACGCAATCCAAAGCATCCGTGACTAAAAGAAAACAAAGCCCCCCCCTCTCTCTCTCTCTGTATAGCTCACTTGGTTCAAAGCTAATTTAAGAGAGCAGAGATCTTGGGTTCAAATCTCCTTTTTGTTGAAAAATGAGCATTTTTTTCATTTCCGCACATTCCCGCACTTTGCCGGCGCCTTTCATCAACTTTTTTTAAAAAGGTCATAACTTCTTCATCCGGAAGCCTTTTTCAGAGCCGTTTTTTTTAAAACAGACTAATTTTTCGAGATCTATCCATTGGAACACTTACTTTTAGCATCTTCAGCTTCAGTTTTTTTTAAAATGGAAAGTCCATGCCAAGTCATTCTTGACAGCACTAACTACTTCCAATGGGTATCCTACATGGAAGATTTACTTAGAAGTAAAGGTCTCTACAGAATAGCCACGGGCCAAGAGAAGAAACCAAAAGATGAAGAAAAGGTTGCAAAATGGGAAAATAGACAAGATCAAGCACGTGGTTTGATAGGGATGTCTATTTCTCCTGATCTTAGATTCCATATTGCAGAACTTGATACTCCTCATGAAGCATTGGACCAAATCACTAAAGTTTTTGGGATTAAAAATGAAATTAGAGCCCATCAACTTGAAAATGAGTTGCTTACATTGGATCCTAATAATTTTTCTTGCATTGAAGATTTCTTGTCCAAATTCAAGACCCTTAGATATCTCTTGGAAGGTGTTAAGGTTAAGAAACAAGATAGTAACCTTATTTATTCCATCCTTACTAAGTTGGGACCAGCCTACTCTGTATTTGTTTCCACCTTCCATTCTACAAGGGAAGCTTTCATTTGTCAAGGAAAAGACTACAAGGCCCCTTCCTTTGACGCTTTTTGTGATTCTTTAATAAGAGAACAAGAAAAACTCTTACACCTTGGTCTTCTTAATCTTGGAAACTCTTCCAAGAAAGCGTTAATCGCCCAACAGCAACCAAACTCAAAGAATCCTAAGAAGTCATATCCTAAAAAGAATGGTCCTAAACCAAACAAGGGTCCTAAGCAATTTCAGCCTCAAAATGAAAAATCATTCCACCAGAATGATAAGGCAAATAAAAACAAAGGCAAGAACACTGATAGACATTGTAACTTTTGTAATCGAGATGGACACTTAGAATCTAAATGCTTTAAGACGATGGAAGCCTTGGAAGCAGCAATGAAGAAGCATAACATCAATTTGGAGCACTCTTCAAATTCATCTTCAGGAATGGCACTTTCTGCATGTGGTTGTCAAGCATCTCGGTCTGGTATGCATTAAATGTCTCTTCTTCCTCTCATTCTCATGAATGGCTCATTGATTCTGGAGCTTCTTATCACATGGCCAAAAATAAAGCCATGTTTTCTTCTTTACATGATTGTAACACCAAAAATATATATGTTGGTGATAATAGATCTCTTAGTGTTGTAGGGACTGGAACTGTTCATATAGACAATGGGCAATTTAATGATGTATTATGTGTTCCAACCTTATCCTCCAACCTTCTATCTGTATATCAGCTAACTCATTCAGGTGAAGGTAAAATCGTTGAATTTTCACCTCATGATGTTGTAATCAAGGACCTAAAGGATCCTAAACAGATTTTAGCTACTGGCATTGCTGATGATTCCACAAGGTTGTATAAGTTTCACAACTTTGGGTCATCAAATCTTCCCTCAGTATTTGTTGCTCATAATGATGAGGTGAGCAAACTTTGGCATGAGCGATTTGGTCACTTAAACTATCGCTCCCTTCAGCATCTATGTAAAGAAAATATGGTGACAGGTCTTCCTATGGTATCTTGCAGAGATGGTGTTTGTTCCGGATGTGTACTCGGAAAACATCATCGGGACAGTTTTGAAAAACGTGCCTCTTGGCACGCCTTGGCCCCTTTACAGCTTGTGCATAGTGATTTATGTGGTCCACTTCCTGTTGTTTCCTTCTCTGGCTACAAATATTTCTTAACTTTCATTGATGATTTCTCCAGACGCACTTGGGTATATTTCTTAAAACTCAAGAGTGAAGTATTTAACAAATTCTTGGCCTTTAAGGCCTTTGTTGAAAAACAATCTGGACATCAAATTCTTAAGCTAAGATCGGATAATGGCGGAGAATATGTTAAAAATGACTTCATCAACTTTTGCACTAAGCATGGAATCCAAATGCAACATACTGTTCCATATACTCCACAACAAAATGGTGTAGCTGAAAGGAAGAATCACACCTTAAAGGAAATGGCTAATTGTATGCTTCAATCTAAAGAACTTAGTCTTAACTATTGGGCAGAAGCAATTAACTGTGCAAATTGCATACTAAATCACACTCCTACTAAAGCTTTAAAGAACATCACTCCAGAAGAAGCATGGAGCTCTATTAAACCAGATGCAAGTCACTTTCGTGTTTTTGGAAGTGAAGCATGGGCCCATATTCCAGATGAAAAACGTAAAGCTTTAGAACCAAAGAGTGAAAAATGTATCTTTGTTGGATATTCTGAAGATGTCAAAGCATATAGACTTATTCCATTTAAGTCCAAAAATTTTATAATTAGAAGAGATGTAAAGTTTGATGAAAATAAATCGGCCTACGAGCCTAGTTCGGCGCATGTGCCACCTCTCTCTATCTCTTCTACCTTTGAACATATTTCTTCTTCAGATGATGAAAGTGAGGATGACAATCCTCCCCCACCTTCTCAGGATCAACTTCCCCCATAATGAAAAGATTGAAAAATAGACCAACTCACTTACTATAATCCTAAGATTCAAGTTAATCCTAAAAATGTAATTTCCTCAATGATCAGGAACCATCTCATCCCTTCTCTATCATATATTTTCTTAGGGATCTAAAAATACCCACATTGCTTGGGGTTTATTATGGTCCACAACTTATCTTCAACAAACCTAGCTCATCCCTAGTGTGCATGGTGTCTAGCCTTCACACCTCTCAAAGGCATGTAGCCTTTTCTTCTCATCCAAATCCACAAGAACTTGCATCGACAACTTGAATGCCAAGGACAAGGGGCACACCCATATCCACTATCCCTTTGGCCATGTTTATTTCTTTCTCCCACCCCTAGGAATAGTTATTACACACATCATGTCCATGTTGAACTCCCAAACTAACTTTGGGGATTCTGTTATGGTACTTCGATCCTATAGTCCCTATCCTATCCTCTCAATCACGACCCTATTTGGATTTGACATCAATTAGACTATTCATATATCCCCTCCTACTGTTTCAGTTCCTACACAACCCCAACCCGAGTATACTCTCATTGGGAAAATGGTTGCAAAGTGGGGAAACCTAAGAAGATAGGGAGCACTGATAGCATAGGTGAAGTTGTGGCCACTAACATGAATGCACCTAAAGCACTATTTCCTTGTGCCTTATCTAATATCCTAGGCCACACTACCAAAAATTGTCTTGTTGTCCCTCATTTCAAGGGACTCATTAACTTGGATGATTTGCAACCAAACCCATCCATTCCTATGGTAAATGAAATCCTTCTTGAATATTCCAAGGAAAAGATATCATTACACATAAATTACCCTTATAGTTTGTGCGATACCTATGGTCATTACTCTCACTATTTCCAAAAATTCCACACTTTCACTATACACTCATTGTCATGCAAGAGTTGCATTACTTGAAGTGGAGCCTCAACCCCTCTAATTTCAAAACTTAGTTCATCTCCTTTACTAGGGAAGGGACATGCCGAACCTATATTTGAGATTGTCTCTCCTGATGGGGAAATGATCGAGAATACCATAAATATCCTTTACCTTTAATCAACCATGGGATTACTCTCATTTTGCGTCCTTTGACTTTTTATTGTGGCATCATAACATGTCCCATATTCCCCATGTTTCTTTAGTCTCAAAATCGATGGAGCTCCCTTCCACTTGTCTTCATTATACATCCATATATGTCATGAATGTGAGCCATGTTTCCTAGTTCCATGTCATTGATTCACAATCACTTCACCTTCCATGTGAAGGGGTACTATTGGGCCTCATATATGAATATTTCCTTTCGATGAAGATATCCTTGAGTCCCTTACCACACCAAACTATCTTTGGTATGATAAATATCATCTTTCATATTCTTTTCCCATACCAACCACATCCAATAGACTAATATGCTATGCAATCAAAATACATCATTCATGGTCAAGTATATTGGTTCAAAACCCTGCTCCTGCTTTGGATGATTTCAAAGAGGGGAATATGGCTAATATTTCACTTACCATCAAGGTGGACATCTCATCTTATGTTTTTCATGGGGTGATTAGGTACTCATGTATGATTAGGTCCATGATATCCTGGGTTGAGGGACGTTTGAGAAATTATGGAAGGGCCCTTACATTATCAAACATTTTTTGGGTAAGGGGGCATATATCCTTGAAGGTATAGAGGGTGAACCTCCCAGAAACCATCAAAATACACTCTACCTCTTGAAATTATACCCTCGAGAGTTTCTCTAGAATGCATATTTTTATCTTTACGTTAAGTATGTAGGTTTCCATTTCTCCACATCTTATCTTTTGTCTTCTTGCACGTTTCAAATAAATTTGTCATCCTCATATTATATTGATTATGTCGATTGTGGACAACTTGGACCATTTTCATCCGTTTACATTCCCTAGTATACTATAATGGTATTTGCATTTTTCTGTCAATAATCAAGCTAAATATGATGTTGTGATCATCTTGCTAGTCGATTCCCTTGATCACCGTGTCCATCACCTTCATGTTTTTCTCGATTTCCAAATTTTTGTCATGCACTTGAACGATGTTTATCATGTGCATAACCATATCCTTTTTAAAAAAAATATCTGGGAGTTAGGATTTTGGTCAAATCATTTGAATCCATTTCATTCAATCATGTACCTAGAATTGGGAATAGTTGTGTAAATACCATTGCAAACAAAATTCAAGATTGACACTTATCACATGCCTATATAGGAAGTTAACATTTTCATTTAGTTTCAAAGATTAGCAACAATACATAAAAACATGCATAACCATATTATGTATAAACCACAAGTAACATAATCATCAATACATGTTTAGAGCCCACTACTCTAAATACATCTCACATGCCCATCACATGTTACAAAATACGAGAAAAATAGGGGGCACATATGCACTCACATCTAATCCTCAAAAGGAGGGTCTCATGCCAATGGAACCATGTCTCTTGATCAGGTTCTCTAATCAATTGACATAATATTAATTCCCTTCGCAATATAGGAAATCACTCATAGGAAGGCTTGTACATAAATCTATGTATATGTCCTCCAATTCACTCTGCACATGCTCTGTCACACTGGTCAATGTGGTGTTTAAAATTCATTGGAGGTCTTCCATAGAATCCTCCAACTCCCATCTCCTACAAGACTTGAATCGCTGTAGGTCAGTGGTCCTACAACTTTCTCTTCTTAGTGCATGTCGTGTCGACCAAAATAGTGCAATATTTACACCATCACACACACTAATGTGTTGTGACACCGCTGATACATTCTTGTAGAAATTAATGTGTAGATTCTAAACTGCTCATAAATTTTTCTAAATCATAGGACTAGAAGCCACTCTATTGATATGTGGAAGTAAATTCATGATAGAGAACACAAATCATTAATATGCATCAATATTCAACACACATACACAAATATTTATCTAGGGGAAAGCAACTGTTCAAAACAACTTACTATTTGCATTGCATTAATCAAAGAATATGGATGAATACAATATTCTCTGCTCAAGATTGAGCTTAACCTACACCTGTATCTTCTATCCTTTGTCTGACTGAGTGACCTTGGCCAATACTTAGCCAAAATTTCGAGCCTCCAAGCTCTTATTTCCTTGCGTTGTATCCTTGGGAATTATGCCCCTATTAATTAGGAAATTCCCTCATCTGGATTGCACAATTCCTTTATGTCAATTCTTTGACTGCATGCACCACCTGTACAACTTGAAATATTTTACAACTGATAGTACATTGCCCTTGAACTCCAATATCAACTAGTTAACTCGAATTCTATGCATGCATGAGCTAATTCAGGCTGATTGATCAGTTATCTAGATGACCATTGAGTGTGGTTGAAGTTACACTTCCACAACTTGACCTTCCACTAGTTCCTCCATCAATTATAACTAGTTTAACTCACCGCAACTCAATTTAACTAAATTAAATTGTTACAATTGAAATTAACTCAACCTAGGCTCCTAAAATTTAGGAACCCATTGCACATAGATAAACTTCATGCTCCTAACTCGAATTAACTGAGTTAGACTCCTATTTTTTAGGAATCAACACAAGTAAACTAAACCTCAACTCATTAACTAGACTTAAGTGTTCTTAACTAAGTGGCAAGTTCCATGTCATCTCAGTTAACTCCTCCAAGTTGTCTACTGATATGGAATTTCAAATTTCCTCAATTTAATTAAGGAAAAAATCAAATTGAGAATTTTCTTGCTACATTTTCAACACTCCCTCTCAACAAGAAAGGGATTCAAATCTACCCCAATCCAACACCTTTGGAATGTACAACATGCAACACTTATCTTTGTTGTTGCCGCTACTGCAACATCTGAAAATGAGAAGCATAAAAACAAATTGAATCAACTGTGTCTGCAACTGTCTACTGGGAAAACCGTGCTGCTACTGACTCTACTACTGAGCCTCCTGCTCTGCTGTCAACACTCCTCTGTACTCCTCAATATCTGACTGACAATGATCATCCTGATACTGAATACTTTGGGCACCTATAGCAAGGGTAATGATCCATGAGACAAACACACCTCAACGGACCCTACCCAAATTTCTGCATTCTTAGACTAAGGGTCTACATCACTCCACCTCGATCCTGGAGGTATAACTGCATGTGTTATCTCTTCCCACTTGGCTCAAACTATCCCCTTACTAGAGGTATCTGGTTGAGTATATTTCTCCACTCTACCTCCTGTCTGCTTCTCCATTTGTGGCTACTCAACTTCTTGAGGCCGCTTCCGAGGCTGCATGTTGAGAGGTCTATCATGCTCCCTCTCAACCACCAAATATGCTTTACTCCTCAAGGATTTGCATGTATCTTCTACCTCAAGCGCATATAGGTTCTTGACTCAAACCTCGATCTGGTTCACCTGTCTTGTGGCTATGTCTCTCATGAATGCCTTTCTTTTACCTAAGATCACATCGTAGCCATGGTCTTCCAAAACTACAATGGAGACAAGATTTTTCTTTAGGCCCATAACAAACATCATATCCTTGAGTCTAAAATGGGAGATCGACTCCCTATGAAAGATGACAATACCGATCTCGGTTGCACTGTACCTTCCGTCGTCTCTAAAATCAATATTGATATATAGATATTTCTCCTCTAAGTCACTGAAAAATTCTTTATTCCCTATCATGTGGAACGAGGCACCACTATCCAGGTACCACATGCTCCCCATCACTGTGATTTCCATGCATGCGATGAGATTGAAGTAAATCTCGAACTGTGAAGCCAAAGCTTCACCTACTGTTGCTATTGCAGGCTCCTTTGTGCTTGCCTTTTTCTGTGGACATTTTATGGCATAGTGCCCAAATTCATGACAGTGAAAGCACTTGATTTTGGACAAGTCTTTCTGCTTTCCCTCTTGGCTGGAATGAGCCTCACCATGGAACTTCTTCCCCTTGGCATTCTTTTCCTTGCTGACTAATGCAAAGTCCTCTTCCTCTTCTTTGGATGAGATCCCATCTCTGTTGCTTCACCTTATTTATTCCTTCACTAGATTAGACCATAACTGCTCCCATATTGGTAGTTTGTTTCTACCATTTACCAAATCTTGATAACGATACTAGCTCTTGGGAAGGCCCAAGAGGGCTAGAGCTACCAAATCTTCTTCAAGGACAATAAGACTGACTCCGCCAAGTTCATCACGACACCGTGTAAACCTACTCATGTACTACATAATTGTTTCATTCTTTTACATCTTAATACTTGAGAGCTTGTTCTTGAGTGCCAACTTTCTGTGGTCACTATTGTTCTAAAAAAACTCTACCAATGTTTTCCACATCGCAAACGAAGTCTCTTTCCTGTGGACATTTGAGAAAATATGATCCCTAACTCCCTCTAATATGATCCTCCTTGCTGTAGCCACATCCTTCTTCCACTGAGCAAGATCCTGGGCATTAGATGCGGGGGGTTTTTCTACATCTGTCTTGATGTATTCTAGCAGCCCATTATCATCTAATACTACCTCCATGCAGATCTTCCATGCCACAAAATATGTGGTTCCTTTCCAAAGCATACTCGAGCTCGAGTCCAATGAAAGCCATCTTCTTAGTCTTGGAGAAAACCTGTAACACTGATCTTCAAATTCGAACCTCCTATAATGACAAATTCAAAATATATTTTCTACTGTGAATCTAGCTCTGATACCATGTTGAAATTAATGTGTAGATTCTAAAATGCTCATGAAATTTCCTAAATCACAAGACTAGAAGCTACTCTACTGATCCACGGAAGTAAATTCACAATCGAGAACACAAATCATTAACATGCATTAATATTAAACACACGTACACAAATATTTATTTAGGGGAAAACAACTGTTCAAAACACCTTACTATATGTATTGCATTAATCAAAGAATATGGATGAATACAATATGCTATGCTCAAGCTTGAGCTCAACGTGTACCTGTATCTTCTATCCTTTGCTTAACTGACTAACATTGGCCAATACTTATCCAAAATTTCAAGCCTCCAAGCTCCTATTTCCTTGCATTAATTAGGAAATTCCATGATCTGGATTGTGCAATTCCTTTAGGTCAATTCTATGTCTGCATGCACCACTTGTACAACTTGGAATAGTTTACAAATGATAGTACACTTCCCTTGAGCTCTAATCTCAACTGGGTAACTCAAATTATCTACATGCATGAGCTAATTTAGGCAAATTGATCAATTATTTGGATGATCATCGAGTGTTGTTGAAGTTACACTTCCACAACTTGACCTTTCCTCCATCAGTTAGAACTAGTTTAATTGACCATAACTCAATTTAATTAAATTAAGTTGTTACAACTGGAATTAACTAAAACTAGGCTCCTAAAATTTAGGAACCCACTGCACACAACTAATTCATGCCCCTAACTCGAGTTAACTTCTCTAGACTCTTATTTTTTAGGAATCATCACAAGCAAACTAAACCTCAACTCATTAACTAGAATTAAGTGTTCTTAATTGAGTGGCAAGTGCCATATCACCTCAGTTAACTCCCCCAAGTTTTCTGCTAATATGGAATTTCTAATTTCCTCAATTTAATTAAGGAAAAAATCAATTTGAGAGTTTTCTTGTTGCATTTTCAACAATTCTCCCCTGATTTTTGGTAATGTAATAATAATTGGAAATTATAAAGGAGTATACTTTTATGTAATGGCCTGAAGTGTGGGACCACAGATCATGATCTAAGAGGGAAGGGGAAATATGTAACCATGTGAGGTTAGATGACACCATTAATTAATTTTATGGTGCAATTATTAAAGAAAAAGAAGAGGAAGAGTCCAAGAGGAACATTAAGAGGGGGTTAGGAAATAATGAAAAGGAAAATAATAAAAGGAAAATGCACAACAATGAGGGGGTTGGACCTCTTCTTAGTGAAGCTCATGAGGAAATCTGGAAAGAGCTATGGGTTGAGGGAATGTGATTCCCTTAAGGAGGAAATTGTGACAAGGAGGAGTGCAAGAGAGTTCACAGGAAATGAGAATGTTTTCTTTCCAAGGACTGGATGAGGAACCACTCAAGGTGCTAGCTAGGGCTGATAAAACACATGTAAAAGGGTGCCATCTAGGGTGGTTAAACCACATGTAGAAGGATGCTTTCTCAGAGAGATCCGATAAACCACTCAAGGTGTTTGTTATGGGATGATAAACCACTCTTAGAGTGCTTGATACAACTGATAAACCACCCATTTTTGTGAACTCTGTTGTGTTTGACTAGCTGATAAACCACCAAGGGTGCTTGTTGTGGGCTGATAAAGCACTCTTAAAGTGCTTGACATAGATGATAAACCACTCATTGTGAAATCTGCTATGCTTGACTAGCTGATAAACCAGCCAATGACATATGTATTTCCTATCCTCCATGGTATGAATATGGCTTCCAATTAAATATGTTAAAAATAAATTCCCCTTAGATTGTGGATCTAGCTTAGGGGAGACGATTGAAAGTGGTTATGGCTGCATTAGGTCTATGGTTGGGTGGAAAATTGAAGTCCCACCTCGAGTTTTCCCTTTTTCTGTATTGTAAATTAGATGCACTGAGTTGAGAGTTGTGGAATTAAAGGTTTTCTTTGTGGAATTGATATGTAGCTCTGAATGATGTTGTATTGCTGTGCAATGTTGGTGCATGAAATTATTGAATGGAATTATTGAATGCTTATGGTTCTTTTTATGAATTTCTTTCATACATCTATGAGCTAAAATGCTTGGAGTTTTTTATTTACTATATATGGGGAGTATTATGGGTTTAATGGTTGATGAATGGCTCCAAATCACAACGTGGAATGCCCTCTTTCTTGTGTGGAAGTGAGAGGATGAATTCTTAGATAATTTCCCCAAAAATGGTTTCTTTTCGTGTTCTTTTAGAGAATGCATTATGGTTTGGATGGCCTGAGTATGAAAGAGATGTTTATATCTCTGTCAAATATTGCATGCCTATAATAAAACTAAATTGGCCACTATGCCCTAATTTCTAAAATGGGAGACCAAGATGGATAAATCTGCTACTATGCAAAAATATATAAATGCATCTCAATTCTGGCTAGGCTGAGACCTTTATAAACTCAAGAGATATGGTGATTTGTGTATGCACACACACACACAAATATCGCATGCATGCATTTCAGGCCTAGCTGGGCCAAAACCTCAGTAAGCTGATTGTTAGTATGTGCTTGCATCATAAGTTCACGAGGGATAACTCCAAATAGCTTCACAATATATATATATTATATATATATATATATATATATATATATATATATATATATATATATATATTATATATATATATATATTTATATATATATATATATATATATATATACCATCGCATGGGTGCTGAGACCTCAAGGCATCAAGAGGTTTGTCCCTCGAGTTACAATCGGCCCATGTCCGACAAAGCACCCTTACTGAGCATTGAAAGCGGGGAGAAGCATAAATTATATGCACATCTATGCTATGAGGGGCTAGAAGTCCAGGACCCAGAGTAAATTAGGCCTTGATCCTCATACACCATATGGTCTGGTGATATGACTAAATGTGTTGAAATGTGGCAACAAGAATATTCCAATTTTAATTTGTCCTTGAATTAAAATTGTGAATTAAAATTCGAATTTAGTCTCACCAGATGCTTGGAAATAATTAATTAATTCATTATGGATTAATTAGTAGGAGAAATTCAAGTTAGAAGTCTTTTTGAAGTCATGCAACAATTATCCCTTAAATTAAGGAGATTATCCCTTAAATAATGAGATAAGATTGAGTTATATTTGAGTTGTAATTAGTTAACTCAGTTTACGGAGTTAAGTCCAGTTAAATTAGTTCCAAACTGTTTGAGGAACTAATTGTGAGTTATCAGTCAGTTGATGCATGCATGCACTCAACCAGTGTACTCTAGATAACTAAAGATTCCCTCATCAGTAACTCATGCATGTCTATTCTCAGAAAGACCTAGTTGAACTAAATGTCAAGGACAATGTACTATTAGTTGCATGTGTTTTCCTGTAAGGAAAAATCTTGCATGCAGAAGGCATCATTCCTTGAGGATTCAACAGTTTCGACAGTGTGTTAGAGCAGTGTGTGAGATTAGTGTTCCACTTGGTAACAAGAGGATCACCTAGGAGAAACTGTGCAAGGAAATAAGAGCTTGGAGGGCAGAGGAGAAGCTTTTGTGAGAAACCAAGTTTACATGTGAGCATCTATGAGGATTGTATTGAGATCTGGCTAGCTGAGAGAGCTAAGTCTTTGTATAATTCTGATGTATTTCCACTTTGTATGATAATACATATAGTGGGGTTTCTAGCTGAGGCTTTCCCTGAAGTATTCTTATGTGTATGGTGCATTGATTATTCTTCTTCTGGTTATATTGTTCATCTCGATCTTTAATATTCCACAAATTGCTAGTAGAAGTAGATTATAGTATTTTCTTTGGTTATATTGCATTATCGGGTTAATTTACAGTCAAAATTTCTACATGGTATCGGAGCTGTGAACAATATACAGAGAAGAGAATTCGAAGTTTGAAGTTTGGGGTTGTAGGTGAAAAATCGAATTCTTATCGTACTTCAAGGTTGGCCAATGGTGTTCAATGGCTTGAGACTCGAGTATGCCTTGGAAGGTAGCTCGAATTACATAGCATGGAAAGATCACATGGAGGTTGTACTAGAAGACAATGGCTTGAAGGAATTCATTGATCAGGAAATCCAAAAGCCAACTTCAACTAATGCACAAGAGTTGGCTGAGTGGAAGAAGTGTGTGGCGAATGTGAGATGGATCATCCTTAAGGGAGTCTGAGACCATATTGTCTCGAGTCTCCATGGGAAGGATACTCCATTTTCAATATGGAAGACATTGAAGGACCTCTAGCAGAACAATAGCGACCAGAGGAAATTGGCGCTTAAGGATAAGCTTCGAAGAATAAATATGGAGAAGGGCGATACTATTTCCACATATTTGAACAAGCTCATCACCTACAGAGATGAGCTTAGCAGCGTGGGAATAACTACTGCCGATGATGATATGTTGAGCCTCGCTCTCCTTGGCCTTCCAAAGAGCTGGAATAGCTACCAGGACTCTATGAATGGAAGGGAGAAACTTTCAGATTGGGAACAACTGTGGTTGGATCTCATGCAGGAGGAGCACATGAGATGGTTCTTCATCTAACAATGATGATGAAGAAAATTTGGCCTTAGCAAGTAAGGCAAGGAAAGGGAAGGGGAAAGCTTCCCATTCAAAAACAAATTATTCTCATGGAGGGAAGAAGGTTGACAAGTCTAAAGTGAGATGCTTTAATTGTCACGAGATGGGACATTATGCGACTAATTTCCCATTGAAGAATTCCAAGAAGGGATCCTCAAAAGGATTGGAAGGTGAGGCATTAGCTTCTCAGTTCGAAATGGACTTTACCCTCATCGCGTGCATGGTGTCATCGATGATGGGTTGTGTTTGGTATCTTGACAGTGGAGCCTCATTCCACATGATCGGTGATAAAAATTTATTCAGTGCCTTGGAGGAGAAATACCTCAAGATGCGCATAGATATGGGTGACGATGGAAGATATAGTGTTTCAGGAGTGGGCACGATTGATTTTCAGAGGGAGCATGGAGCTCCTCTCACCTTGACAAATGTGATGTATGTGCCTGGACTGAAGAATAACTTGGTATCGGTGTGATGTTGGAGGACAAAGGCTGCAATGTTGTATTCAGTAAAGGAAAGGCGTTCCTAATACACATAGCCATGGGTCAGACCAAGAGGATAGGGATTTGGGTGAAGAATCTCTATAAACTAGAGGTAGATGATTGTGTTGCATTGAGTACGAAAGTAGAATTGGTGCAAAGCCAAGATATTGGCGAGTTGTGGCACAGGCGGTTGGACCATTTGCAACATGGGGATTTGAAGATAATGTAGCAGATATCTATAGGAATTCCCAAAGGTAAACTTGAGCAAGTTGAAACATGCAAAGGTTGTACCTTGGGAAAGTACACAAAGTCTTCCTTTCATGGTCGAGACAGTCAAGCAAAGGCTATCTTAGAGCCAGTTCATACTGATTTGTGTGGACCATTCTCGATGGTGTCCACAACAAAGCAAAGGTATTATGTGATTTTCATTGATGATTTTTCTCGTAAATGCTGGATTTATTTCATGCAGAAGAAGGACCAAACCTTTAGAAAGTTTTATAAGTTCAAAGCTTTGGTCGAGAAGCGACAATGGTGGAGAATATGTCTCTCAAGAGTTTAAGGACTTCTGTGCAGTGGAAGGAATTAAATGAGATTTAATGGCACCTCATAAGCCACAACAAAATGGGGTGGCTAAGAGGAAGAACATAAATATCGTAGGGGCAACACAGGCGATGCTGCATGACCAAGGCCTACCACTTGACTTGTGGGCTGAGGCATGCAACACAACAATCTATTTGCATAATAGAAGCCCACATCACATACTTGGGATGAAGACACCAAAGGAAGCTTTCTCTGGTAAGAGACTAGATGTGGGTCACTTCAAGATCATTGGCTCATCGGTATATTTCCATGCGACAAAGGATGCACGGAAGAAGCTTGAGCCGACAACAGAGTTGGGGATACTTGTGGGGTACACTGATACACCTCACAACTATCGGGTGTACTTGCCTACCAGTTGGAGGACAGTGGTTCGAAGAGATCTCAAGTTTGATGAACAAAAGGCCATGTGATTTTCCCTTGAGAGGGAGCTCCAACTACAGGTTGTGGAGGAACTGTAAGTTCCCAAGGAGGAGGAGCCTCAGATTGATGCGAAGCAGCCGCATGAAGAGGTTCTAGGAATGGAGACATCCAGACAAGCAGAGTCTTCCAGATATGGATGGAAATGCACAAGAGAAGCTGACAGATTGTTAGAGGTTGCGAGAGAGAATGTGGGAGCACCATCTTCTCAATGCAGATAGTGGAGGTCACCTGAGAGGTACACTGGATACATGGCCCTTGTTGGGGAATGTGTTGAGACCGAGCCATCTTCCTTTGAGGAAGTAGTGCAATAATGGATTTGGGTTGATGCTATGGTGGAGGAGTATGACTCCATAGTTTGTAACAGTGTTTGGGACATGGTTCCGAGACCGGAGAACAAGTTAGTTGTGAGTTCCTGTTGGCTTTACAAGGTAAAGCAAGCTGTTGATGGTAGTGTGGAGAAGCATAAGGCAAGATTTGTTTCCTATGGCTTTTCACAGGTCGAGGGGATTGACTATGATGAGACTTTTTCTCCTGTCGCAAGGTACTCATCTATCAGATCGATGTTGGCACTATCAACACAGATGGGTTGGAAGATCTATCAGATGGATTTGAATGTCAAGATTGAGGAATAGGTGTACATAGAGCAGCCGAAAGGTTTTGATACCTTCGATCGTAAGTCGCATGTGTGCCGACTCAAGAGAGCTTTGTACGGGCTAAAGCAAGCACCTCATGCTTGGTACACCAGGATAGACAGCTACTTCACCGGGTTGGGCTTCACAAAGAATGAAGCGGTTGTGAACCTATACAACATCGTGGTGAAAGGTAAGTTGTTGATCATCGTACTTTATGTTGATGATCTCATATTGATTGGTGATGATTAGTTGATAGTGTCTTGCAAGGAGGACCTTGCAAAAAAATTCAAGATGAAAGACATGGGCCTCATACATTACTTCCTTGGCATGGAAGTGTGGCAGAAGGATGGGGAGTTGTTTGTGTCTCAGGGCAAGTATGCCAACGAGATACTAGGGAGATTCCATATGGAAAAGTGAAATCCCACGCAGACTCCTCTAGCTAGTAATTGGAGGAAGGAGGATGCTACTTCAGGAGAAGTAGTGGAGGCTACTGTGTACAGGTAGCTTGTGGGTTCACTGATGTACTTAGTGAACACATGACCAAATTTGTGCTATGTTGTCAACCAAATGAGTCAAGCCATGGTTCAACCTACCAAGATGTTTTGGAAGACAACAAAGCATGCATTGAGATACCTCAGAGACACATCTCAGTATGGATTATGGTAAAGACAGATAGAGGGAGTGAAGCTATAGGGCTTCATTGATGCAGATTGGGTAGGGAGTCCATTAGATTGAAAGAACACATCAAGAGGGAAATTCAACCTTGGATCGGTGTAGTTTCTTGGTACAGCTAAAAACAGAGGTCGGTTGCACTTAGCTCGGTAGAGGTTGAATACATGGCTGCAAGTTAGGCGGCATGTGAGGCCATCTAGATGTGGAAAATCCTAGTTGGTTTTTTTGATCAAAGGATGGATCCAATTGTGATTTATTGTGATAACCAGAGTTGTATCAAATTATCTGAGAATCTAGTATTTCATCATCTCAGAGACTGTGTAGTGATGAGGATCATGTTGCTGTAGTATATTTTGACAGAGGAGCAAGGTGTTAACATTTTGACAAAGGCATTGTCAAAGTGTAAATTTGAGTTCCATAGAGACAGGATCGGGGTGGAAAATAATCCCTTTCTTGTTGAGAGGGAGTGTTGAAATGTGGCAACAAGAATATTCCAATTTTAAGTTGTCCTTGAATTAAAATTCGAATTTAGTCTCACCAGATGCTTGGAAATAATTAATTAATTCATTATGGATTAATTAGTAGGATAAATTCAAGTTAAAAGTATTTCTGAAGTCATGCAACGATTATCCCTTAAATTAAGGAGATTATCCCTTAAATAAGGAGATAAGATTGAGTTATATTTGAGTTGTAATTCGTTAACTCAATTTACTGAGTTAAGTCCAGTTAAATTAGTTCCAAACTATTTGAGGAACTAATTATGAGTTATTAGTCAGTTGATGCATGCATGCACTCAACCAGTGTACTCTAGATGACTGAAGATTCCCTCATTAGTAACTCATGCATGTCTATTATGAGAAAGACCCAATTGAACTAAATGTCAAGGACAATGTACTATCAGTTGCATGTGTTTTCCTATAAGGAAAACTCTTGCATGCAGAAGGCATCATTCCTTGAGGATTGTGCAATTCTGACTGTGTGTGGGATCAGTGTTCGACTTGGTAACAGGAGGATCACCCAGGAGAAACTGTGCAAGGAAATAGGAGCTTGGAGGGTAGAGGAGAAGGTTTTGTGAGAAGCCAAGTTTACGTGTGAGCATCTATGAGGATTGTACTGAGAACCAACTAGCTGTGAGAGCTAAGGCTTTGTATAATTTTGATGTATTCCCACTTTGTATGATAAATCAGATAGTGGGGTTTTTAGCTGAGGCTTTCCCGAAGTATTCTTCTGTGTATGGTGCATTGATTCTTCTTATTCTGGTTATATTGTTCAGCTCGATATTTAAGCTTCCGCAAATTGATAGTAGAAGTAAATTATAATATTTTGATTTGGTTATATTGAATTATTGGGTTAAGCTATAGTCAAAATTTCTACAAAATGCAACTCAGGAAATTAATGTCCATTGTTCCATGGAAAATTTGGGCAGTCGAATAACCCCAAAGGTTTAATACTCTAGAGGTTTCAAAGGGAGGTTCTGCTCAAAAGTCCAGGGATTTTATCCTCAGGACGATGTGGAATTTTGGGATTGTTTATTCCTAACCCTATTTGAGAATTTTTGAGGTAAAGAATGGGCCTCAAAACAAAAAATTTACAACGAAAATTAACTTTATCAAAACTGGTAGTATTCAATATGATGAGGTCAACCATATGGGTGTTGGATGTGGACCCTGGTTATCTTCCTGATTCAAACATCTTGTTTCAGTTACATTTCGATCCCAATCCCTGATGGGGGGGGGGGGAGCGGCTGCATGTTTGGAGCCCCCCTTGGATGGGGTTCGGGGGTAGCACCCCTGAAGCTAAAAATAGATGAAAAATTGCCTTGTAAAATATTGTAATTTCATAGTCAATCTGGGCTGTTCATTAGGCAGATGATCTAAAGGTAGAAGTTATGTTTAATTTATGGTTTTTACGAGAAGGAAACCCCTCGGTTTATATGAGGGAATTCTATTGTAGATGTGTATTATTATTTTGAGCAAGAATGAGAGAGGAGTGTGTGTGAGAGAGAAGTGGAAATTACAAGGGATGTATTGTAGGTTGTATCTCTTCATTTTGTTGGATAACATAAAAGGAGGGACTGGCTGTGTATCCATGGATGTAGCCCAAATTGGGTGAACCATGTATATCCGTGTCTCTCTTGTTTTATGCATTTTTATGTATTTGTGTTTTCACAATATTTTGTGTATTCCATTACTCAGTTAATTAATTTCTAACAACTGGTATCATAGATAAAGGTTTATTTGGCTGATAAACTCGCAGGAGAGAAGGGTTCCTGGTTCACGTGGGAGAAATGGCAGAATATTGTAGGTTTAGGGTCGATAAATTTAATGACCAAAACTATTAGCTGAGGAAGATGCAGATGGAAGGTTATCTGTATCAGAAATATTTGTACCTACCATTGAGTGGAAAGTCAAAGGAGCCGATGAGTATGATGGATGCAGAATGAGAGATTCTCGACATAAAGGAACTAGGAACAATATGACTTTGTCTGGAAACGTTGGTGGCATTCAACATTTCAAAGGAAAAGACAACAAAAGGTTTAATGACGACATTGAACAAACTATATGAAAAACCCTTGACCTCAAATTAGGTATTTCTTATGAAGCATCTATTTAATATGAAGATGTCAGAAGGTGGATATGTTGCTGATCATTTAAATGAGTCTAATACAGTTATTAGCTAGTTAAGTTTTGTAGGGGTAAATTTTGATGATCTAGTTAGGACTCTATTGGTTTTGTTCTCATTACTAGAAAATTTGAATGGTTTAGTTATGGCCATTAGTATATCTGTCTTTGATCTATTACTTTAAATTTTGATGATGTTGTTGGTGCTATCCTTAGCGAGGAAATGCAATGAAAAATATTTGGTGATACATCAAGGTAATGCTTTGATTGCAAAGTCTAGGGGAAGAAAAATAGAAAGAGGAAGGAGCCCGGGAAATCACAGTAAGTCAAGAAAAGGCAGATCAAAATCTAGATCATGGATAGTGTGCTGGAAATGTGGGAAGAAAGGACACCTAAAGACATACTGCGAATCTTGTAAGGGAAAAGAAGAAGATGGACAAAAAGAGAACAATCATGATGCGGATGTGAAAGGAGATGTGTTACAAGATGCTTTGCTTATTTCATTAGAGAATATTATTGATGCTTGGGTGGTATATTCAAGGGCCTAATTCCACGCCACACCTGATAGGAAACATTTTCATGACTATGCTTAAGTAGATATTGGACAAGTTTGTCCGGGTGATCATAAACCCTGTAAAATCGTTGGAATGGGTAAGGTTTTTATAAAGAAATAGAATGGAAACCAATGGCTATTGAAGGAGGTAAGGCATGTTCCAGATCTGAAGAAAAATCTAATATCAATAGGGCAGATGGGAGGTGAAGGCTATGTAACTACTTTTACATACAAAACCTGGAAGGTCAGTAAAGGAGCCCTATTAATAGAAAAAAGAAAAAAGGTTGGTACATTGTATTTATGCAATAGTATATATAGTTCTGTTAATTATTTAACCTCCATAGGAACAAATACAACACTCTGGCATCATAAGCTCAGGCACATGAGTGAGAAGATGATGCAGATTCTTCACTTAAGAAATTTGTTGCCAGGTATGAAGCATGTTGATTTGGATTTATGTGAAAATTGTGTTTATGGAAAACAAATGAGAGTCAGATTTATTAGAGATGGGAAGTAAAAGAAGGGTGAAAAATTAGAGCTTGTGCATACATATGTATAGGGACCTTCTTAGATTTCATCTCTCGATGGCTTTTACTATTATGATACTTTTATTGATGTACAACTAGGAAAACCTGGATTTATTGTATTCGAAATAAATATGATGTATTTGATACTTTCAAGAAATGGAAAGCTTTGGTTGATAATGAGGGAGGGAGGAAGTTGAAGTGTCTCAGATCATAAAATGAAGGTGAATACTGTAGCAAATAGTTTGATAACTACTATTTAGAGCATGGAATTTGCAGAGAGAAGATAGTTTCGAGAACACCACAGGAAAATTGTGTATCAGAAAGGATGAACATGACAATCATGGAGTGTGCAAGGTGCATGAGATTGCATGCAAGATTTCCCTTACAATTTTGGGCAGATGTCGCAGAAATTATTCTTTATCTAATAAATAGAGGGGCTTCAAGTTCCTTGGATGGTGGTATTCCAGAGGAGGCATGTATAGGTAAAAAGGTAAACTAATAATTTTTAAAGACTTTCGGTTGTGAAGCCTTTGCCCACATCAATAAAGAAAATAGAACAAAGCTTGAGGCAAAATCAAAGAAATGTACCTTTATTGGATATGGTGTAAATGATTTTGGTTATTTCTTATATGATTATGAAAATCACAAAATCATTAGGAGCAAAGATGTCATATTCAATGAAAAGGTCTTGTATAAGGATTAGATGTAGGGAAAGAAACAAGAAAAGGAAAACAAAGAATAAACAATGGCTGATGAGATCACAAAAAAAGTAAAGGTGTCTGAAAAGCAGAATGATCAACAAGCACAACAAAAAAAACAACCACAACAACAACAGACACCTCAAACACCTAAAACCGGTGTTAGAAAATTTACCAAGAAATGACAAAGAAATTATCTAAGATTTGAAGACCCAATTATCCTCCAAATTCGACATGAAGGATATTGGTGCAACAAACTATATTTTGGACATGGAAATTAAACGAGATTAGGCAAAGGGGAGGCTTTGGTTAAACCAAAGGAAGTATGTCGAGACAATACTATAGAACCTTAATATGCAGGATAGTAAATCGGTGAAGGTTCCCATTCATGTAGGTGTAAATTTATCTGCTGAAAAGTGTCCCAAGACACGAGAAGAGGAAGAGGACATGTCTTGTGTTCCATACACAAGTGTAGTCGGTAGCCCGTCGTATGAAATGGTCTATACTATAACAAACATTGTACATGCACTATGAGTATTGAGCAGGTTTATGTCAAAACCAAGGAAGGAGCATTGGGTAACAATGAAGAGGGGTTTCAGGTTTTTGCGTGGCACTAGTGATTATGGTTTGTGCTACAAAGGAAGACCATGATTGGAAAAAGTTTTGGACATCCATGGTTTTTTAATGCAGATTGAGTTGGCAATCTGGATCAGAGAAGATTTACAAGTGGGTATGCATTTAACCTATTTAGAGGTGTGGTTAGTTGGATGATCAAGAGACATTCTGTAGTGGAACTTTCAACTACAAAGGTAGAATACATGGTGTCCACTCATGCAAGTAATGAAGCAGTTTGGTTGCAGAGATTGTGTTTAAGTATGGGGTTAGTACAACGAGCTATAAGGATAGACTGTGACAACCAACGCGAAATTTTCTTGGAAAAGAACCCTATTTATCATTCAAAGACAAAACACATTTATGTTCATTATCACTTTGTGAGGGATATGAATGAGGAAAAAAAGGTGTTGCTGGAAAAGTTGGACACTTTGAAGAATGTTGCAGATGCATTGACAAAGTCTATGAACATTGAGAAGTTTTCTTGGTGTAGAGAAACAATGGGAATTGCAGGGTTGGACCAATGACTATGCTCTTCTGTGACCCCCTATGTGAAAAATAAAACAACAAGTGGGAGAATGTTGGGTGTGTGTTATATTCTTTCCATGACTAGTTGCATGTGCGGGGGGATAGACCACCTTGTTCGTTGTGCTGGGCACAATAGGGGGTCATATATGGGGCACAACCCCCTTTGTCGGGGGGTTTCAGGGGGGCGGTATCCCCCCTGTATGGGGTGTGGGGCAGTGCCCCAGGAATTTCTTTTTGGACCCTATATTAGCTGGGTGGATCTACCTATGGTTTTGTGCATGGGTTTTGCACATGGTTTTGGGAATGATGGTTTTCTTCCCATGGTATTTTATAGATCCAGTCAAGGGAACTACGATTATGTTCTAATCTAGGGTTAATGTATTATGGTTTAAGAATTCTTCGGAATGTATACATATGTGTTGTAACATTGAAAGGAATATAACGAAAAATCAATCTAGTAGTCTCGGTTTTTGGGTTTTTGGGCAAACCTACTTATGGTTTTCAGTCCATAGTATTGGACGTGATGGTTTTCAGTCCATGGTATTGGATGCTTCGGCATGTATAATTATGTATTATAACATTAAAAGGAACATAATGAAAAATCAAGCTAGTAGTCCTGGTTTTGGGATCTAGGAGAAAATCTCTGTGTATATGCGTTTTATGTGTTATGCTCTCGCATTGTTTATTTTTTGTGTTTTAGAATTCGTATGCAGGTGATTTCTGTACAGGGTTAAAACCTACATTTTGTATCAGAGCTGTTCTTGGCTTCAAGGGGATGCCTTTGTTGCTGAGGGGTTTCGCTCGGGCCTATGGTAGATCCTGTTTAGTGGGAGATCTGCGAGATCAATTCTGGTGGTGAAAGAAGATGGCGAGCAATGGAAAGATAGAGATCGAGAAATTTAATGATCAGAGTTTTGAGTTGTGAAACTCAAGATGGAGGATTTGTTGGTGGATAAAGATCAGTGGATCACATTAGATCTAGGTACTAAACCAACGGGAGTGTCCAATGAAGAATGCAAGAAGTTCGATCGGAAGGCAAAGAGCACAATACGATTGTGTGTCTCAGATTCAGTATTGTTGAATGTATCAGGGGAAGCTAAGGTGAAGGATTTGTGGGACAAGTTAGGGAATTTGTACCAATCTAAGTCTCTGGTGAATAAAATGTTCTTACATAAAAAGCTGTATAACCTGAGGATGAAAGATGGAGACTCGGTGACAGAGCATATGAACACATTTAATACTGTGGTAAGTCAGTTATCGTCTGTTGATATCAAAATTTCAGATGAAGATAACTGCATCAGTTTGTTGTGTTCTCTACCAGATTCGTGGGATAGTCTAGTTATTGCAATAGGTCGCAATGAAACTGGCTTGCAGTTTGATGAAATAGTCTCATTCTTGCTGATGGAGGAGATGAGATGGAAAAATATGGAGAGCCAGAATGGTGATGCCTTGTCTGTACGAGGACGGTGCCAGAATAGAAAGAAAAATAAGTCACCGAGTGGGAGATCTAAATCTAGAGGGAGATCTAAATCTCCAGGAAAACCCGTAAAGGTGGTGTGCTGGAAATGCGGAAAGGAAGGGCACTTCAAAAGGGACTGTAAATCTAAATCTCCTGATAAAGGAAAGGAATCTGATGATGCTCCTTCTATAGAGGCGAAAACCACCTCAAATGAAGGTGGGGATGTGTACTTGGCTTCTTCAAGTACACATGTAGATCATGAGGCATGGTTGATTCACTTAGGTGCATCCTTTCACTTCACTCCCCATATAGAGTGGTTCTGCGAGTATGAGAAATACGATGGTGGTGATGTATTCTTGGGGGATGATAAGAAGGCCAGAATCATTAGTCGCGG
>APFE031566169.1:20181-39794 GCA_000404065.3 Pinus taeda | reverse complement strand
TGTAACATTGAAAGGAATATAATGAAAAATCAATCTGGTAGTCTTGGTTTTGGGATCCAAGGGAAAATCTCTGTGTATTTGTTTTATATTCTCGTCATTATTTTATTTTTTATTTTTAGAATTCATCTGCATGTAATTTCTATACAAGGTTAAAACCCATAGGGAGAAGAAATCATGACTAAGGCATGGAGTGAGATAACCAGATCATTGGGCATAGCTATAGGATCATTGTCCAAGTCTATTTGGGGTTCACCCTCTTGCTCTTTAGGCACTTCAGTGGATGGAGCTTCATCGATGAAGCTATTTTTAGTAGCATTGATTTGAAAGAATTTTGGTTCTTTGCATATATGTCCCGGGGAGTATTTTTCATCATAGTAGTAACAAACTCCTCGTTTCCTTCTTTCATCCAGTGACACCTTTTGAACCTGAAGTGTTTGGGTGGGGCCTGCAGCCAGGGTGGGATGTGCCCATGTGACAAAATTTAGACGATTGGATAGGGAATTTAAAGTGACCTTGTCATTTGAGGCCTTGTGACATGCTTCCAACCAAATAGCTGGGTGATGCATTCAAACATGAGATTGGATGGAATCCTTGAGGCCACTGACGATGTTGAGAAATGGAAACAAGAAATTCTAGTTTAATTTGTCCTTGAATTAAAATCAAATTCTAGTCTCATAGCAACTTTAAAATAGCTAATTAATTTTAATTAACTAAATTAGCTTAGGAATTTCAAGTTGGAAGTCTTTCTAGAGTCATGTTTATGTTCTCCCTAAATTTTAGGGGTCCAATATGAGTTTAAATTGAGTTGTAATTAGATAACTCAGTTTATTGAGTTATGGTCAATCAAATGAGTTCTAACTGTTTGTAGAACTAATAGAGAAATAACTGGCAGTTGGTGCAATGGTGCATCCACAAGTGTTACTCCAGTTAACTAAAGATTCTCTCATGAGAAATTCATGCATGTCAGTTCAGAGGAAGACCCAACTGAGACTAGAGTGTAGGGACAATGTACTATTAGTTGTATGATTTATTGGTTTGTAAATATCATGCATGCAATCAGAGAAGGACCTATGTTTGGATTGCACAGTTTTGGAAACCAAAATTCCCTTTATATATGGGCTATTCATCCTAGGAATTGCACAAGGAAATAGGGGCTTGGAAGGCAGTGGAAATTGGCTAAGTGTTGGCTAATAACGGGCTTGTGAGGTAGAGAGCTGAGCATACTTGTGGGGAATTGTTCTTGTGAGAACAAGCTTCGTATCTTCACTCATATTTATGATTTAATGCAATAAAGATAGGCGAGGTTTTTAGTTGTGGATTTCCCCAGGAAAACTTATTGTGTTATGTGCCATTACTTTGTCTTCTTCTTGTTCATATTGTTTTCATTGATCTATTGGCTTCTGGTTGAAAGTATAATTAGATTCTTGTCCTATGATTTAGTAAATTGCATGAGATTGTGAATCTACAGGAAATTCTTCATGGTATCAAAGCAAAAGATAATATATTAGAAGAGATTTTGATGTTTTGAGTTTTGGGTTAAAGGTGAAATTCGAATTTGCAATACATACTTCAGATGGCATTCTACGGTTTGTGGCTTGAGTATGCCTTGGAAGGAAGCTCGAATTATATAGCATGGAGGGACATAATGGAGGCTGTGCTAGAGGATAATGGCTTAAAGGAATTCGTTAATCAAGGCATTCCTAAGCCAACAACATCGGTTGCACATAATTTGACCAAATGGAAGAAGTGTGTGGCGAAGGCAAGGCAGATAATCCTTGAGGGAGTTCGAGACCACAATGTCTTGAGTATCCATGGCAAGGAAACTCCATATGCTATGTGGAAATAATTGATGGACTTGTATCAAAATAATAGTGACCAAAGGAAATTGGCATTAAAGGAAAAACTGTGAAAAATCAAAATGGAGAAAGACGAGACTATTCCAAAATAATTGACCAAGTTCACTCAATGTCGTGATGAACTTGGAAGTGTTGGAATCATGGTTTCCGAGGATGGTATGGTGTGTCTTTCACTTCTGGGACTCCCAAAGAGTTGGCATAGCTATCAAGACTCTGTCAATGGTTGGGAATGACTGTGATCGGATTTGATGCAAGAGGAGATCAGGAGGAGCGCTAGGGATGACTCTCCATCAAAGACTGATGATGAAGAGAACTATGCCTTAGCGATTAAGGAAAATAAGGGAAAAGGGAAAGCTTCCAATTCCAAATCATATTCTTGTAATGGAGGCAAGAAGAAAGATATGACGAAAGTGAAATGTTTTCATTGTCATGAACTTGGGCATTTTGCTACAAATTGTCCACTCAAGAAGTCCAAGAAGAAGTCCTCAGGAGGAGTGGCGGGTAAGGCTTTGGACTCTCAATTATAATTGGAATTTTCCCTCGTTGTATGCATGGTGTCATAAATTATGGGAAGTATATGGTACTTAGATAGTGGTATTCAGTCCACATGACTGGTGATAAGGAGTTATTCAGTGGCCTAGAGGAGAAAGACATCTAGATGCAGATCAAGATGGGTGACAACGGGAGGTATGGTGCTATTGGATTGGGAAAGGTTACTTTTCAGATGGAGCATGGGGCTCTAATCACCTTGATGATTGTTATGTATGTGCCTGGGATGAAGAAGAACTTGGTATCCATTGTGATGCTTGAGGATAGAGGCTATGATGTGATCTTCTCGAAAGGAAAGGCATTCCTTCGACACATAGCCATAGGTCAAGTAAAGAAGATAAGGATTCGAGTGAAGAACATCTATAAGATGGAGGTAGAGGATTATGCTGCTTTGAGCATGAAAGTAGATATGGTGTAGTGACGAGACATTGGCGAGTTGTGGCACAGGTGATTGGGTCACTTGCATCATGGGGCTTTGAATATCATGCAACAAATCTCCACCAGTTTTCCCAAAGGTACACTAGAGCAAGTTGATACATGAAAGGGGTATACTTTGGGTAAATACACCAAGTCTTCCTGTCACGATAGAGACAATCAAGCAGAGGCTATTCTAGAGCGAGTCCATTCAGATGTGTGTGGACCATTCTTGACAACATTCACGGCCAAACATAGGTATTATGTTATATTTGTTGATGACTTTTCTCGAGAATACTTCATATTTTTTAGAAGAAAAATGATCAAACCTTCAAAAAGTTTTGTGGGTTTAAAGAATTGGTGGAGAAAGAGTTGGGAAAGAAGGTTAAAGCTCTACAGAGTGATAATGGTGGTGAGTATGTCTCAAACAATTTTAAGAACTTCTATACAACGGAAGGGATTAAACAAGAGTTGAAAACACCCCATAATGCTCAACAAATGGGGTGGCTAAGAGGAAGAACAAAAGCATAGTAGGGGTAGCGAGGGAAATGTTGCATGATCAAGGTCTCCCACTACACTTGTGGGTTGAAGCATGCAACAAAACGGTTTATGTTCAGAATCATAGCCCACATCGGATACTTGGGATTAAGACACCAGAGGAGGATTATTCCAGTAAGAGGCTAGATGTTGGTCAGATTTTTCGGTCATCGATATATTTCCATGTGACCAAATATGCACGGAAGAAGCTTGAGCTGACAATAGAGTTGGGGATGTTTGTGGGGTACACTGATACACCTCACAACTATCGGGTGTACTTGCTGACCAATATGATGACAGTGGTTCGTAGGGATGTCAGATTCGATGAGGAGAAGGCCATGCAAGTTTCCCTTGAGAGGGAGCTTAAACTACATGCAGTTGAGGAGATTTTAGCTCCTAAGGTTGAGGATCCTTAGATTGATGTGGAGCAAACATATGCAAAGGATCTAGGAGTGGAGACATCCACTCAAGCAGAGTCTTCCAAATATGGGAGAAAGTGCACCAGTGAGGTAAATAGATTGTTGTTGGATGTTAGAGAGAATGTGGGAGCACCCACATCACAATGCATATAGAGGAGATCACCTGAAAGGTACACTAGATACATGGTTGTTATGAGAGGATGTGTTGTGACATAGCCATCTTCCTTTGAGGAAGAAATACAACAACTGGTTTGGGTTGATGCCATGGTGGAGGAGTATGACCCCATAGTTCGTAAAATTGTTTGGGATGTGGTCTCGATACCAGAGGATAAGCCTGTGGTGAGATCTCATTGGATTCACAAGGTAAATAAAGCTGCATATGGTAGTGTGGAGAAGAATAAGGCTAGATTTGTGGCCCGTGGCTTTTCACAGTTAGAGGGAATTGACTATGATGAGACCTTTTCTCCTGTTGCAAGGTACTCATTGATCAAATCTATATTGGCACTATCAGTGTAGATAGGGTGGAGATACATCAAAATGGATGTAAAGACAACCTTCCTTATGGAACAATTGAGGAAGAGGTGTACATAGAGTAGCTTGAAGGTTTTGAAACCTTCGACCATGAGTCACATGTGTGCTGACTCAAGAGAGTGTTGTATGGGCTGAAGAAAATACCTCATGCTTGGTACACTAGGATAGACATCTACTTGACTGAGTTGGGCTTCATGACGAGTGAAGTAGATGCGAAACTGTACCACATAGTGGTGGAAGGTAAATTATTGATTATTTTACTTTATGTTGATGATCTCATAATGACAGGTGATGATCAGATGATCAAATATTACAAGGCGGACCTTGCAAGAGAGTTTGAGATGGAGGACTTGGGGCTCATGCATTACTTTCTAGGCATGGAAGTATGGCAGGGTGATGGGGAGTTGTTTGTGTCTCAAGGCAAGTATGCCAATGAGATACTTAGGAGGTTCCACATGGAGAGATGAAAGCCTATGGAGACTCTTCTAGCTGGTAACTGGAGGAAGGAAGATGCTACTTCGGGAGAGGTAGTGGAAGATATTGTTTACAGGCAGCTTGTTGTTTCACTCATGTTCTTGGTGAACACATGATCAAATTTATGCTATGCAGTTAACCAGCTTAGTCAAGCGATGGTTAGGCCTACCAAGTTGTATTGGAAGGCAACAAAGCATGTATTGAGATACCTCGAGAGCAATACTCAATACAAATTATGGTATAGACAGATAAAGGGAGTGAAGATTCAAGGCTCCAGAGATGCAGATTGGGTGGGGAGTCCATTTGACTGGAAAATCATATCAGGAGGGATTTTCGGTATTGGGTCAGTGACAATTTCTTGGTACAACAAGAAACATAGATCGATTGCTTTCAGTTCGGCAGAGGCAGAGTACATGGCTGCAAGTCAGGTAGCATGTGAGGCCATCTGGATGAGGAAGATCCTGGTTGATCTATTTGGTCAATAGATGGATCTGACAGTGATTTACTGTGATAATCATAATTGTATCAAAATCTCTAAAAATAAAGTTTTTCATGATAGGTCCAAGCACATTGATATCATATATCATCATCTACGAGATTGTGTATTGAGGCGGATCATGTTGTTAGAGTACATTCCCATGAAGGAGAAAGATGATGACATTTTGACAAAGGCATTGTCAAGATGTAAATTCAAGTTTCATAGAGATAGGATTGGGGTAGAAAATAATCCATTTCTTGTTGAGAGGGAGTGTTGAGAAGTGGCAACAAGAAATTCCAGTTTAATTTGTCCTTGAATTAAGCTGTGAATTAAAATCAAATTCTATTCTCATAGCAACTTGTAAATAGTTAATTAAGTTTAATTAACTTAATTAGTTTAGGAATTTCAAGTTGGAAGTCTTTCTGTAGTCATGTATATATTCTCCCTAATTTTGAGGGGTTTAGTATGAGTTTAAATTGAGTTGTAATTAGATAGCTCAGTTTACTGAGTTGGTTAGTTAAATTAGTTCTAACTATTTGTAGAAATAATAGAGGACAAACAGTAAGTTGGTGCACTGGTGCATCCACAAGTGTTACTCTAATTAACTAAAGATTTCCTGATGAGAAACTCATGCATGTCAACTCAGAGAAAGACCCAGTTGAGACTAGAGTGCAGGGACAATGTACCATCAGTTGTATGATTTACTGAGTTGTAAATATCATGTATGCAATCAGAGAAGGAACTATGTTTGTATTATGTAGTTTTTGAAGCTTTAATTCCCTTTATATATGGGCTATTCATCCTAGGAATTGTGCAATGAAATAGGGGCTTAGCAGGCAGTGGAAATTGGCTTAGTGTTGGTTAATTGCGGGCTGTGAGGTAGAGGGTTGAGCATACTTGTGCGGAATTGTTCTTGTGAGAACAAGCTTTTCCTTCACTCATATTCTGATTTAATGTAATACAGATAGGCATGGTTTTGAGCTTTCGCTTTCCCCAGGAAAAATTATTGTGTTATGTGCCATTTATTTTCCTTATTCTTGTTGATATTGTTTTCATTGATCTATTGGCTTCCGCTGGTTGAAAGTAGAAGTAGATTCTTGTCTTGTGCTTTAGTAAATTGCATGAGCTTGTGAATCTACATGAAATTATACAAATGAAACATTCCAAGTAAAAGAAATCTCCTAGTCCTTCAGTCCAGATGGCCAATTGTTCAAAGGATGCAATGTAGTCATGTACTGTACCTGTTTTCTTCAG
Organism: Pinus taeda; assembly: GCA_000404065.3. Taxonomy (NCBI): domain Eukaryota; kingdom Viridiplantae; phylum Streptophyta; class Pinopsida; order Pinales; family Pinaceae; genus Pinus; species Pinus taeda. The sequence goes on along the minus strand of APFE031566169.1, from coordinate 33,282 downwards.
CTTAGTGAGATGACCCAAAAAGTGAGATTCCTGATCAAAATGGTCACAAATGGATTTTGAGAACATGTTCCAAGTTTGCATCCCTAGATAGAATTTCTGATGCCATTGCCACCACTGCCATCGCTCTTAGTCCAAGTAAAGAGATCCCACATGTAGTTTAGTGTCATCATCCTATATACTATTAAGGTGGTAATATTGTTCCATTTGTGCCACCCATACTGCCGAGTTAGATCCATCAAATTTTCACATGCCCAACTTGGGTGTTCGATGGCTCAAATATCGGTGACCTCCATGGAAATGAATGTGATGGCTAGATTCTACTTATACATGTGCATCAACACTGTGTTCCTCCCCCATGGGTGCATGAGACTTGTTCAAGGCTCCAAATATTACTATTGTGATTCTGTCATTAAAGGACGCTTGGAAGTCGTTGCATTTTTTCTCTAGGGATTCAATTTTCTCTACGTCCATAACTTGAGACCTGGTATCATGCATACACTAGCCCTGGTCAAATTTTGAGCCTAATTAAGAGTAGTATGGCTGGAAAGAGGGTTAGCTCCAGAGTCTAGTGATGTGGGTCACTTAAACTTGTGTCAGGAAAAATTTGGGACCACATGAAAATTGGGGGCTTATAGGTGAATGGTACCACTACAATCAACTCGTCGTCCTGAATCTTATGGGATAGGTATCTTGCAAGCATCCTGTGATGGCCCCAAACTATTTTTTTTTTTTTAAAGTCTGAAAGGAGATTTACTCCCAGCTAATCAATACTAGGGTTATTGGAATACAAAATGCTTGGTACTACCAATTATCTTGCGAAAATTGGGGTTGGACTGTATAGCAGAAACCCAAAAGTCTTGACATGGTAACATGTTCTATGACAATATGATCTGGACTATGGTGGAAAAAACCCTCACTGCATAAACATTCTAATTTGTGCTATGAAAACCCCAACAACTGAATCTCATTTGTGTGGCGGTGACAGAACCCCAACTGCTGGATATAATCTGTACAACAACAATTAAACCCCAACTATTGAATCTGATCTAAATAAAAAGGTAAGGGGTAATCTTTAGATAACTGAGGGAACTATGGTCACAAAGGAGTGTCAGGTACTACAAATCGTGACATATGTAGGGGTTCAATAGTAGTACTCGACCCAATATTTTAGAGCACTAACTAAAAAGGATCGGCTATACCCTTATCTGTACTATCCAACTACCCTATTGTACATACGATTAATCTCCTCGAATGCTATTCTCAGTGTATTTTAAAAACGGGGTAACCAATGCCTTGTCTAAGGTTAGGTTTCAGGCTACCCTAGAGGGGCTTCTGATATACCCAAGGATTTGTAGAAGTGTAGTCCATGCAATGTTCTATCTAATACATTACTACTCAAAGGGGTACCCAAAGGGGTTACAAGGGAGTCCAACAAGTGTTACCACCTCTTGTAGTTCTTGGTGCATGACAAGCCTCATAATTGGGTAACTATATGGACTTTAATACACCTCCAGGCTTATTAAGATCAACCCTTCTCATAATTCCTTAAATGTTTTAATTATATTTTTCTTAATGAGATGAATAAAAGTAAGATGTATGTCTAGTGGTCTAATGTGCATTGGTTGCAGATTTTTGAGAGCAAACACATGGCAATTTTGGCTAATTAAGGGCAGAAACTCGAATGAGACAAGGAGGAGATATTATAGGAGATAGATCCTCCTCATTAAATCCTCACTCATTCGAATATTCCTCAATCAAATCACACTGGCTCGGAGTTGCAAGCAACCGAGTCATGGAGATCATGGGAAGCCGAGCCAATGATAGTTAAGAGCTAGTTCATCTTGAGTTTGGGAGCCAAGCTTCCCTAGATTTAAGGAATTTATTGGAGACTTCAGTGGTATAAATAAGGAGGCCTAGAGCCTCATTAGGATTCAGATTTTTTTATGTAAGAGCACTAAGCATTTTCGAGTGCAAGTTTGTGGCAAAACATTGTTATTTAATTTTTCTGATATGATAATGGGAATGAGCATTTCCTTGATCTAGCACTGAGTTGACTCAGAGGGTTGTAGCTCTTGCATTAGGGCCCAAACCTAATAGAAAAGGCTCCTCTTATTGTACTTGTATGCTTAGGTTATTTCATAGATTAATTGTTGGATTGGTTTTAGCATTGTTTCATTGCAAGTGGTGGTGAATTTGATTAGTTTGCTTCCATTTGTGCATTACTTTAGCAGTAGCTTTAGAGAGATAATGAAATACCAAAAAGGATGATAGCAGATAGATTTGGCCTCACTCTTCCCTTCAGGGACCATGGTTTGAGGAAAAACTCCTATTCAACCTAGAAAAGATAGAATTATGATTTCTTATGGAATTTAGAGTTTTCTGCTACTTAGGCCAGCATCTTTTTAGTTTTCAAGAATAGGTTTCAATTGTCATTTATGATATTTTCAGCTTTGTATTAGATCTCATGGTGTTTCACCATGTTCTGCAAGTATTTCCATGCATGAACTAGGCAACTAAATAATGAAATTCTGTTTCCTTAAGTTGATTGGAAATCTTTCTTGTTTGACATGATTCATGGATCAAATCCTTTAATGTATGTATTGCCAGAGTTTCAATAGTGTAGGAAGATATCATGACAACAACCCCAACCTAACCTCATCCATCCATGATCACAAAAAACCACTAAGTCCCTCAACCAATTCATCATTCCATAAGAACAACTTTCTATGTTTGTTGAGCAAATCCAACCATCTTACACACTTTGTTTTGAACTCTGAAGAAGTCCTAGCCACTCCCTTGCCTTGGTTGTTCCATCATTCACCTTCCTTAGGACCTATACTACCTTCCAAATCTCTGCTATTGCTCTCAGCCGGATCTTGTTGGAATACAGGGGATCCTGTAGGAGCATTAGGACATCTTGTAGGAAGCGTTAGGACATCCTGTAGGATGACCTGTAGTGGCATGTTTGAGGCTGATTTGTGGAAAAAGCATCTAGGAAGATAGGAGAAGACCCCTACTTGCCTCCAAAGCCATATGACCTTTCACCACCATCTCTAACCCACCTGCCACGCCACTAAGAAGATTTAGCATTCACATTTTCACAAAAAAGGGACAAAAAGGAAAAATGAGTTATGGTGTTCATTCATGTGCACAACAGTAGAATGTTTAGTTATTTCAGATTGCACGCTTAGGATAGTTAGTATTACACACATGTTAGCTTAGAATTCTTCTGAAGCACGATCTCTTAGCTATTAGTTAGATGAGTGGTGTGTTTAAAGCATTAATTTCAGTCTTTCCTTATTGCAGTAGACAATACTTAATTCTCCGAATTATTGCAAAATTCCCCTTTCTTCATTGGTAATCAAACTTCTTCTCAATCAATAGAAGGCTCGTTTGATAAACCATAGTGGTTTATCACCAGCTCATCAATGACAAAGAGTGGACCCATCGCATCTGTATGTGTATACAACACTGTCACCTCTAAGTTTGTATGAACCTCAGGTTGATAAACTAAAGTTGGTAGCCCAGGAGTTGCAACATTCTTGTTGCAATACTGGTACTCATCACTTTTTGGCACTGTTGTCGGGGAAGTGTCTGAGTAGATGTTATTTCTTCTTTCTTTCTTCCATTTCTTATCTCTTTCATTCAGCTATTAACTTCATTTATGCAAAAGTAATTGTAAGTTTCTTTCCTTTCCTTTCCATTCTGCAAGTAAGATTTCATTCAACAGTTAGTTTCCATTCAGTTTGCTATTTCAATTATGCATTTAGTCTTAAATCTTGAAAAACAAAACAAAACAAGAACACTTCTTTCATGCATTGTAGGAATAGGGTTAACTTAGGGAATTTTTTTACCAAATACACCCACCACTTCCAATAGCCAGCCTTCCCTCTTCTTTGGTGGCTTTGAATTGGAGGACCCCTGATGTGAGCAACCATATATTTTTGAAGAGCCTACAGGGGAGAAGAAGAAGGAGAACCCATTCCAACTGACCTAATGGATGAAAATAGAAATGATAGAGGTGATATAGAAAGAATTGAGGCTGCTTTTCCCATTAGAGAAACCAATGGGGATGCAAAGATGAAAAACATAAGCCCCTATGCTCTTCCTCACTTCCATGGCTTGACTTCAGAAGATCGAGATACTTTCTTGTTTGAGTTCGCTGTCATATGTAGAACTTATGATTACACCACTGATGATCATAATTTGAAATTATTCCCATCCACTCTCAAGGTAGCAACTTTGCACTAGTTCATGAGTTTACCTAGGGATAACATCACAACCTAGGCTTAGATGCAGCAAGCCTTCAATAATAAGTATCCGGACTAATGCAGGTCCAAAGACACTAAAGAGGAAATTTTTAGAATGATCTTGGGACATGATGAATCCTTAGAGGATTAAGAGGAAAGATTCCAACTTAGCTACAAAAGGGCCAGGTGTACACTTGATCTTGAGTCACTAAAGCTAGTCCTACTCAGGGGGGTTAGGGAAGACCTTCTGGATACCCTAAACCTACTAGCAGGAGGGGACATCTACCACCTACCCTATGATAATATCAAGACTTTCTTTAAGAACCATTCTAGGGAAGCTAGGAAAAAGGGTATGGGTAGTCAAGTAATGGCCAACTCGTCCTCTTCCAACACATCCATAAAAGGTGAGATTGGAAATATGATGGAAGATTTCAAGAGTGAAATGCTACAAAACCTTGCCCTACAGATGGACACTATCCACATCAAGAGAAAGTAGGAGGAAAAAGAGAGAGCATTAGCCATCTTCTACCCTAGATGCACAGGAAGGCACCCTAGGAATGAATGTCCATTAAACCTTATATAAATTTGCTCGGTCTATGAGGAAAACCACTCCACAGACAAGTGCCCTTCTCTACTTGGACTAAAATTTGTGTATCAGGGAACTAAAGGGGTGACTAAAAAACTCTGCTACATAAATCAAAGGAGACCTCATGGGCCTCAACTATACCAATAGAGCATGCAAGGGTCATCCTATGCATATTAAAACCCTAAACAAAACACATCCATTCCCTCTTGGGGGCCCCTTGCTCATCCCTCTTGGTCTACACCCTCTCCTTTGTATTTTTCACCTCACAACCATTCCTAGCCGACCAACCAGTCATTTCATCCATAAACTCCTCCACAACGCAATGGAATTTCAGTCATTTTGAGGCCCCCATACAACAATCCTCCAGATTTATCGCCTTCACCTCCTACTCAACCACAAATTTTACACCCTGATCCACCTAAGCAACCTTAGATGTCTGCCTAGCCAAATCCGAAGCTAAACAACGGACAGACAAAATAAGTATACAATGGAGAGACATGCTACCCTGCTTATGCTGTGGAAATTCAAGAAATAAACCTAATTTCTTGGAGAGTACTCCCTGACAACCAACCTCCATCTCCACCTAGGGAGAGTGAGGAGGAAAGAGAGGAAAGTATGCCTAGAGTGAATCCACCACCCTTTCCTGAATGATTAACTCATCCAGTCCATCCTACCCCAGAAGAGAATGAACTTCTGGGTGAATTAAAAAATCTGTGTCAAAATTCCACTTCTCCAAGCCATTAAGGACATACCTATTTACAAAAAACTGATTAAAGAGAAGTGTTCAAACATCCAGGGATGTGATAAAGAGACACCCCTACCATTAATGTCATTGGGCAGATGCACAACTTAATGTTGTGGCAGGTAATTTGCCCAAAATACTTAGACCTTGTAAGCCCTGTAGTAGATGTGCACATCAATGGCACCATTATCCCACACATATTGATTGATCTTGGGGCTGCCATTAATGTAATAAATAAGGACACCATGCTTAAGCTAAATCTCCAGGGTTCATTAAGAAAGACCAAAACAGTCTTGTAGCTTGCAGACCGTTCCACAGTAGCCCCTGAGGGGATTGTTGAGGATGTGATGGTCTCATTGACTCCTGAGAGTACCCTGTAGACTTCCTAGTTCTCCAACCTAAGTCCAAGCTTAATGGTTATCCTATCATACTTGGGAGGCCTTGGTTAGCCACTGCGAATGCCTACATAAACTGCAGGGCTGGAAACATGACTATAAAAAATGGGCATATGTCGAATTAGTTGGTCTTGTACGCTCCTTCTCAGCCATATTTAGAACATGATTTACCTTTATGACTAGAAGAGGAGGAATAAGATGAAGTCTATTGAGCTCAGCTTTATACCCTAGAAACTTCCATGGGAGGAGGACAACCAGATGAAGATGATTTGATTGAACACATACTCCAAAATCCAACTCCTAACACCTTGTCCTTAAAGGAAGTAGTAAAGGAAACCAAGATCAACCATCAGATTGATCTATGCTTAGACAATTCAAACCCTAATCATGTCAAGACAATAGAATTTGGCCCCAAAATACCTTTGAAAATAAACCCCTCTCTGTCTGTATACCAAGAAGAAGAGTTGTGCAACATGCTAAGGGAACATTTGGATGTCTTTGCTTGGAGTTACAAAGAAATGAAGGGAGTGCACCCCTCGATGTGTACTCACCACATTTATATCAAAGAAGGTTGCAAACTAGTCCAACAACCCCAAAGGAGAATGAATCCAACTCTCAAGGATATAGTCAAAGAAGAACTGCAAAAACTGTTGGATGTAGGATTCATTTACCCAATCTCGTATAGTGAGTGGGTTTCTCCTTTGGTGCTAGTTCCAAAGAAAAAGGGGAAGTGGAGGATTTGTGTCAATTACATAGAGTTAAACAAAACAACAAAGAATGACCATTTCCGTCTACCTTTGATTGACTAAGTGTTAGATGGCCTGGTATAAAAAGTTTTTCTCTTTCTTAGAAGGGTTCAGTGGGTACAGTCAAATATAGATTAGCCCAAAGGACTAGGATAAAACCACCTTCACCTGTCCTTGGGGTACTTTCACTTATAGGGTCCTTACTTTTGGCCTATGCAATTCCCTTGCCACTTTCTAGAGGGCAGTCCTGAGTATCTTTGCCGAGTTAGTTCATGATGCAGTGGAAATTTATATGGATGATTTTAAACCCTATGGGTGTGATTTCCAAGAGGCTGTCTCCAACTTAAGTAAGGTGCTGAACAAATTCATTGAAATGGACTTGTCCCTTAGCCTTGAAAAATGTGAGTTCTTGATGACTACAGGGGCTGTTCTAGGTCATTCAATATCTCAGAAAGGACTGCAGGTGGACTCAAATAAGATAGCCATCATCCAAAGGGTCCCACCTACACAAAGATAGAGGGATATTAGAAGTTTTCTAGGCTTAGCTGGATACTATAGGAGATTTATAAAAGACTTCAGCAAGTTAGCTTCTCCTTTATTTGGGTTATTGGCTAAAGACTCTGAATTTTTATGGTTAGAAATTGTCAAGAGGTCTTAGACACCCTAAAGGACAAGTTGACTACTGCTCCTATTCTCCGAGGCCCATATTGGGCTCTTCCTTTCCATATACATGTTGATGCTCTCACAAAGCCATAGGAGCATCTCTAGGCCAGATAGATGACGAGCTACCTTATGCCATTTACTTCATCAGTAGGAATCTGTCAAAAGCCGAGCTGAACTACACAGTGACTGAAAAGGAGCTCCTAGCTGTTGTGCATTCATTGAATAAATTTAGGCATTACATTACATGTTACCAAACATTTGTACATACTGACCATGCTGCAATTAAATACTTGATGAATAAACCTGATGTAAATGCCCAGCTTATTAGACGGTTACTTTTATTGCAATAATTTGATTTAACTATTATTGATACGTTTGGAAAGGAGAATGTTGTTGCAGATTTTTTATTATCCAGATTGACTTTGCCCATAGGGTAGGAAGGAATGGTTGATGATCAGTTACCGGATGAACACTTATTCACCATTTCAATTCTCTCTCCATGGTTTGCTGACATAGAAAATTACTTGGTGTTTGCACAGTTTCCACCAAATTTGTCCTCCAAGGAAAATATCAAGATTGTGAGGAAGAGCGTCCCATTCACTAGTATTGGGGGAAACCTCTTCAAACTAGGCCCGAATCAAATTATGAGAAGATGTGTCAGGGAGGAAGAAGTATTTGACATCCTTTCGACCTGTCATGATGGGCCTTATGGAGGTCACTTTGCAACCAAAAGGACAACATTCAAGGTGCTACAAGCTGGTTATTACTGGCCCACTCTTCACCAAGATGTGAGGAGGTATGCTAGTCAATGTGATCTATTCCAAAGGATGGGGAAACATACCCCAAGGGATGAAATGCCTCTGCAACCTCAAGTGACTTTCAAGCCATTTGACAAGTTGGGCATGTATTTCATTGGACCCATTGACCCTCGATCCAGGAAAAAAATAGTACATCATTGTGTGCGCTGACTATTGACCAAGAGGGATGAAGACAAGGCCATCAAAGCAACAACATAAGAGAAAGTGGCTGATTTCTTAAGGGAAAATGTATTTTACAAATTTGGGCACCCTAGAGAACTGGTCACTGATCAAGGTAATCAATTTACATCTCACATGATTGAAAATTTGTTAAGTCAGCACAAGATCAAGCATAGAACATCCACTCCTTACCACTCACAACCTAATGGGCAAGTGGAGGTAACCAACAGAGCACTAGAACACATTCTGACCAAAGTGATTAGTAGTAGCAGAAAGGACTGGGCAGACATATTAGTTGAGGCCACTTGGGCCTACAATACCATCTGGAAGACCACCACTAGATTCACTCCTTATGAGTTGGTCTATGGGAATATGGCCTTGTTGTCCATTGAATTTGAATACAACACCTTAAGAATGGAAACACAACTAGATCTAGATCTCACCAGGGCACAACAAGAAAGATTTCTCCAGCTGAATGGGTTAGACGAATTTAGGGTGCAGGCCCTTCTGCACGCACAGGTGCATCAAGTTCAAAGGAAGATTTGGCATGACAAGAACATAAAGGACAAACAGTTTCAAGAAGGTGATTGGGCTTTGTTGTATGATTCCAGATACAATGATTTTAAAGGAAAGTTAAGGACTAGATGGTGAGGGCCTTATGTCGTAGAAAAATTTCATGATAATGGTTCAGTACAGATAAGAACCATTAATTTAGAGGATATCCCTTTACTTGTCAATGGGTACAGATTGAAGGTCTACAAGAAACCCTTGTCAAGGCAAGAATTCATCAATGGAATCAGGAAGACAGTGATGGTGGTCGAGAAAATCTCAACTTCTACCCCATCAAGTCCCTGAAAAAAATAAAATAAAAAAGAAAAAAAGAAAAAAGAAGAATAAAGAGACTCAAGCGAAAACCTCCATGAGGCACCTGAGTCCCACAGTTGGGTTGAAAATATCTTGAGGTGGCCCAATGGTGTGAAAAAAAGAAAAAATAAAAGATGTACGGGTGAAAACCTCTTTTGAGGCACCTAGGGCAAGCAGTTAGGATGAAAACCTCCTTGGAGGCAAACTAGTTGTTTTCAAAAAAGAGAAAAAAAAGAGAGAAAAGAAAAAGTTTGAAAATGTTGTTTGCAGGTCAGCAGGAGGAGGGTCAACACAACTTGAGAGGAACAGAAGGACCTACAAAATCCATATTTTAATTCCTCCATCTCATATTCTTCATTATTCCATAAATCCTTCCATTTATGAGCTCCTCCAACTCACTTTACATAGGCTCTGTGTTTTCTACATGATTCCCTGTAATCTTATAGGATTCTCTGAAAAAATACATGAGTTTCCTGTAGGAATTATAATGGCTTTGGAATCCCAAGAAAAGTGACCCTAGAGCAAGGGGATTACTAGCCCATGTCAGAAAATAAAATAATCACTCCACCACATCATCACCATGCCTTTCATCACCTTGTTACCCCTGCATCCATCCAATAAGTCAATTCAAAAGAAAAAAATACAGTTTTCAAAGAAGAAAAAAATAAAATAAAAGAGGGTGAAAACAGAGGATAGAGGGACAATAACTGAAGGCTATACCTCTCACCTACCATTCACTAGAACCCTTCTCTATTCATGTCAATATTCCTCATGGTCTAGAAGTGAAAAAAAAAGTATGAAAATTTAGGGGAGAAGCAGCTACAGGACATCCTGTAGGTTTCCTATAGGAAATCCTATAGCAGCCTATCCTACAAAGGAAATTTCATTGGGTTGCAGCCATCTTTGGCATAAATATTCCAAGGTTAAGGAAGCTCCTCCAGAGCTTAGTAGGAGCAACAAGATCATCAACATTACTCTCTAGGACTTGCACATCAAAGTAAATAAGCATCAAAAGAGGCCAATACAAAAAATATGCGGCAAATACACAGCACAGGGATATCATTCTCCAACAAGCAACATCATCAAAGCATCTTACCCACAGGGATGTCATATTATTCATGCTCTCTCGCTAGCATGATATGATAAAAAATGTAGGATTATGTAAGAGTTGGTTTTATAAGCAAAGGTGGCCAGTTAACTTGGCCTCCTTCGGCTAGTTGACGAGGGGAAAACAATTAGACCACTCCACACGTGGCAGAAGTCAAATCAGAAGAAAAAGGAGATAATGCAAAAAATGGTTAAGTTACAGAGGAATAAAGTGGAGATGATTACGAGGTAAGTGGAATGATGGACTGATAGTGGGACCAAAGATCTGAAAGGAGGTGCTCGTACCAACACACTATCCCACATGATCATCCATATAAGGAAATAAAACACTAATTCCCACACTAAAGAACATTCAAAATCTCAAGGATTCATTGAAAATAGGTTTCCTAGGCCTTCTTGAAGCAACAACTATAGGAGAGAGTGAGCATTTTGCAGCGCAGAAGCACCTACATGATCCTACAGGAAAACCTATAAGATCCTACAGGAGGACCTACAAGATATAGCGCAGTCATCTACAAGATTATCAGTGGGCACTAAGGAAGGAGAGATCAAATATTTTCCTCATTAGAATGTAACTAGTGAGGCAGGAGCTATACATTCCCATGTTTTCCAGTTAAAAAGAAGAAAAAAATCCTCATTTGGTTAAGGGAGTTGCAGTCTAGGAGAATTATATTGCAAAGTTAACATTTAAATCTCTCTCACCCACCATAATTCTTGAATTATATCCATACAAGCCTCCACAATTACCAGGGAAAGATGGCAGGGGGTTTTAACAAGAGGAACCTGCAAACACAGTAAGAATTCATCAACACCCTCCTGTAGTAGAAATTTTCACAAGGCACAATTGGATGGGGTTCTTTGAAAGAATAAGAGGATATGATGATGAGGTGGCTACAGACTTTTCTCTTTCACTCATACCCCTCACTAGGACCCGTGCCAATGTTGTGGTGAAAGGCCTATCAGTAGTAATGACCCCTGAAGTTATAAGAAGAATCACCAAACTCCCTTTAGGGTTACCTTGGAGAAAAGAAGATAAAGGTAGCAACACCCTTGCAAAGAAGAAATTCTTTTTGGAAGCGGAGGAGGAAATGGAGGACCAAAATGGGGTTAGAAGAGAAAGCATTCCATACCCTTAGAATGAAGTTAGTTACCACCTCATTAAATATATATCATGTGAAGGAAGATACAATGTGGTGTATGGATACCATTTCAGACTCCTCCACGAACTAAAATTTGGAGAAGATACACCTCCTCAAAACAGATTAATTATACCCTACATTCTTCTTTAATCAATTGTAGATATGAGCATCAAAGTGAAGGAGGGAAAACATCAACAACTAGCCCATCATGGGCTGATCAAACTTATCATAGAATATGCTCTACAAAACCTAAGACTCCCTATTACATGGAAAAATTTCAGAGACATGCAGGCAGAGGGACCAATTGAAGCTCTTGAATATGACAAAAGCCCTACTAATAGTGAGAGGAATGAAGAAATAAAAGGAGAAAATGAAGAGGAAACAAAAGAAGAGACAGATGAGTGGACTAAGGAACTAGAGAAACAAGAGAAAGAGAAATACAAGGATGAGAAGGAGAATGGAAAAGAGGAAGCAGAACAGAAAGAATAATAGAGGGTTACAATTGAAGGCAAAGAAGGGGAAGAATCACCAAGGGTATTTCCAGAACTCATAGATAAAGAGGTAGCAACTGCTCTTACTGCCCTAAGTACACATATCAAGTCAAAAGGGAAAAGACAAAGACAAACCCCACTATACTTTAGCACAAGAAAGATCACAATGATTAGGCAAGGAAGAAACTCAGACACCCACCGAAACTCCTATTGTCATTGAAGACTCATCAAAGCAGCAAGAAAAGATATCTCCTCTTGAGAAAAATCAAGGAGAAGAATCATCAGGACAAGCCTCTCCCAAATATCCCATCACATATGTTAGGAGGCCTGTCACAAGGTCTTCCTCATCAAAGGGAAAAGGTCTCCTACCGGAGACACAGAAAGACCTACAGGAAGTAGAGGCCATCCTATAGGAAACTCTATTAAACCTACAAGAAACTCAGAAAATGGACCAAGAAGGTGTCACTCAGCAAGAAACAAAGGAGGAAGACCCAGAACTTAGAGAACCTAGTCCACAAACCAACCTCAACTCTTACTACATGTTCATTGAAGGGGGTAGGGTCATCCCACAAAATTTTTCCATCCCCTTATTCTTTGAACTTGAGAAAGAGAGTGAAAGGACACACAGGTGGATGCAAATTGCCAAATCAAAAGGAGTGGAGGATGTAGGCCACATGGAGGAGAAATTGAAGGATATGGGTAGATAATTGAGCAACATAAGGGACAGAGAGGTAATGATGAAAGCTCAGTTATAAGTAGATAATGCATGGCTAAGGGGACAATTACAAGAAAGGGAAAGCCAATTGGCAACTATGGCCAGTTTATTCGTAGAGGCAATCCAGTATAGGATGCCAACAAAGTCTTATGTCTTGTATCTCAAAGAACACTGGATACAATTCCAAATTAAGACTTTCACACAGAGAGACACTATGCCCTTCCAAGACTATAGACAATTCATTGATCTCTGTGATCAAAGCACCTTGGAAGATAGAGCAATAATGTCTGAGTTTTACCTACACAACTTGGCATTGATAGATTTGAATGTGTGGGACCCAAATTCAAAGCTAGGAGACTTGCAATTGATGGCCTTAGCATCATGGATGAATCATGAGGAGTCAAGAGCTACAAAGATGAAAAAGGT
>APFE031566150.1:0-13644 GCA_000404065.3 Pinus taeda | reverse complement strand
ATGTTTAAGGTATGGAATTTCACTTAACCCAAAGAAATATTTTTTCGCATTAAGTGAAGGGAAACTTCTAGGGTTCATAGTGTCAAAATCTAGAATTCACATTGATTCTGATAGAATCAAAGAGATTTCTCAAATATCCCTACCTCATAACAAAAAAGCCATGGAATCTTTCCTTAGTCAGATCAACTTTGTAAAGAGATTTGTTCCAGACTTTTCACGAATTGTCTCTCCTTTACAATCCATGATTAAAAATAACTCAAATTTTAAATGGGGTGAAGGTGAACATGAAGCATTCAACCTGATCAAACAAGCTATTATTAATGCTCCATCTTTAGCCACTCCGAATTTTTCAGACCCTTTTATTTTATATAGATTTACCTCAGATAGGTCATATGCTGCGATACTCACTCAGACGAATCAAGAAAAGGCGGAAGCCCCAATTTCTTTTTTTAATTCAAATTTGTAGGGTGCTAAATTAAATTATTCAGATGTGGAGAAACATGCGTATGCTGTTTTCAAGGCAATCAAATATTTTAGACCTTTTCTACTCAAAACCCATACTAAAATTATACTACCGTTTCCAGCGGTAAGGAATCTTCTAGTACAAAAGGATGTGGGTGAGAAAAGGGCCAATTGGGTTACTGCCTTACAAGAATATGACATAGAAATTAAACTGGCAAACATTGTAAGAGTTCAAGGCTTTTGCAAAATGTTGGCTAGAGAGTCGCAAATTTCTGAAATTCCATCTGCAGAGGTACAAATGTGTGAGGTAATCCTAAACGATGTAGAGTCATTATACGCTGATATCATTTATTATCTTAAGAGTGGGTATGCTCCTTCACACCTCAATCATACTAAGAAAAGAGCTCTAAGGTTGAAAGCCAAACAATATCAGCTCATAAATGATATTATTTTTAGAATAAATTATGATTCTATTCTCCTTAGATGTCTTGAGAAATCTGAATCTAAAAAAGTTTTGCAGGAACTCCACAATTGACCAGCAGGCGAACACTATGTTGGAGATGCTACTGCACATAAATCTTCGGCACAGGGTATTACTGGCCCACGTTATTCAAAGACTCGCACAGTTACGTAAGGAAATGTCAAGTCTGCCAAACCACTACTGGGAGAGAAAAGAAGCCATCCTTACCACTACAACCAGTTAACATTGAGCAACCTTTCAGTCAGTGGGGATTGGACATAATAGGTGAGATCGTTCCTCACTCTTCTAAGCAGCGTAGATATATCCTTACAACAACAGATTATTTTACTAAGTGGGTAGAAGTAAAACCACTCAAGATAGCTAATGCTGAAAATATCATTGAGTTCATAGATCAATTTATAATCACCAGGTTTGGATTGCCTTCTTCTTTAATGTTCGATAATGCATCATACTTTTCTGGAAATGTAATGATTGAATTTGCACTTAAAAGAGGATTCAAACTTAAATATTCGACCAATTATTACCCACAGGGCCATGTGTTAAGCGAGTCTACAAATAAAAACCTAATCAGGATTACCAAAAGAACAGTAGACCAAAATCATAAAAATTGGCATAAATCTTTAATATATGCTTTGTGGGCAGACCGAATAACGAGAAAAGCTTCCATCAACACTTCTCCCATTAATTTAGTTTAAGGGAAAGAAGTGGTTCTTCTGACTCATTTAGCAATTCCCTCTTCATCTCTAGTTCAATACATTGGTCAAGTACCAACTTCCTCATTACACCTAAGACAAATGGAAATAATCAAATTAGAAGAACAACAAGAACAGGCTAAGAAAACGCATGCTCATCATCAAGCATTAGTAAAATCCTCTTTTGGTTCAAGCATAATGACCAGAAAAGATTTTCAGATGGGAGACTTAGTTTTAAAATGTGATAAGGCTCATGAAGAAAAGTGGAAACATACAAAATTTCAAAGAATGTGGCTTGGTCCTTTTCAAATTGTAGAAGTCATAGGTCCATCAATGTTTGTGTTACAGGATTTAGCAAGTAAAAGAGACTCTTTGCCTATCAACAGACAAATTCTCAAGAAATATTTTCCATAGAAGATTATTATTCTATTTTTGTAGAGTAATAGTTTTTCTTTTCATAATAAAACCAGTTGTGAATGGTTACATTAGGAATTTACGAAAAAGGCACCAACTCTCTTTCAGAATTTGATTTTTTGCTTGTATAAATGGCAAATCTTTTGGAAAATTGATCTTTATTATTGAAAGATATAGTTAAAGAATGTAACCTAGATATGACACTAGTTTCAACTTGATAAAGTTTGAAGAAAACAGCCTTTAGCAAAGAAATTGTTTTATATCAGTGAATGAAAGGTATTAATAACAAAATAAAGATTCTCTGTAGAACATCCACTTCCAAAAAATCTACCATTGTCATCTAGAGCTATCTTAAGGAAACAATGACTTCCTCCCTGCTAAGGAAATCACAACTTTCAGAGGAACAATCGAAGGATACACTTCATCTTGAAGAATGAGAGGTATCATCATGAGATGGCTTATCATAATCACAGATATTATAACTTGCTAACTTTGCCAAATACTGCATACCACAACAGGGAAATGACTCAAGATTGTTACAATCAAAAGGCAAGGGGTCTCATCACGAGCCAGCTTGTTCAGCAAAGTTATAAATCGAGTCAATGACTATGTCATAAATTGGCTATCAAACCATGACATTGTTATTTAAGAGTAAAAAGAAAATCAAAGCAATAAGTGTGGATGTGGATTCTTCTTTGATAGCTGTAGGTTTCTTTAAGTAGGATACATGGTCATTGCTGGGTAACAGGTAACCCTGTCGAGGCTATAAACGCTTGATCGCAGCAGAGGCTCTACCTACGACAAATGAGCATATTTAAAACAGGTTTATAGAGAAGACTTTGTTTAATCTTTATAGACTAAGTAATGACTGATGTAAATACAAGGACTAACTTGAGGGAGCAAATAATCAAAGTTGAAAATAGTTGAAACAAAATGTCATTGACAGGTTAAAGCATAATGTACTTTATCTTTCCATAGTAAAGTTTAATGTTCTGAAAATTTTTCTGTTTTACAAGTTTAGAAAATTCAATAGAAACACAGAGATAATTGGTTCTTCCAAGTGAATTGCCAATTGTTGTGGCCACCAACAACCCCCTCCTTATGAAGTGTTATTGCTAATACTAAATAAGTGGGGACCCTTAGTCAAAAATTTAAAAAAATCAATTAGTGCTTATATTTCCTTTTAGATAAAACTTACAACATCATGGACTTAGGAAAATACCTTTGAAGAATCTAAAAACCTTAAGTTTCATGATGAAGAAAGTAAATTCACTCCTTAAGAGATATCGCATAGTGCAAAGAATGATAGGGTACCTTCTAATGAGCCAAAATGATAAAAAATACGAGATTGCGAAGCAAAACTCCATCGCATCGTATGCATTAATGAGCACTCACATTGAAAAACCTTAAAATTGCTGATATGCGATATCGCATATCGCACATTGCAAAAATCGCATAAATTACACAATGATTATAACGATTAACCGATCTGTGATCTTGCGATATTGCGATATTGTGACCAGGCAACCTTGCGATAGAACAACACGATGAGATTGCAGTAATGCGATGCAACGATCTGCGATATCGAAAAACAAATTGTAAGGCCTCTCCATTGCAGTTGGTTCTGGTTCATTATTCGATAAAACTTTTTTTAGGCCAAGAACTGGTCATGCACTTTAATGCAAATTAATGAGTTGTTGCCAGTTGCTAATGAAATATGGTGTTGTGTTTTTCGAAGAACTAGTGCACGTAAGGTGGCGTGTTTTTGCATATCTTCGGCATTTAACGTTTGCTTGTCATTATTGCTATCATTACTTCCACCTCATTTGTAAACTGCAGGAACGAAGGACAAAAGGTTATACAAGGCAGTATGTAGGAAACTATGACGAGGAAAGGCAGTACTCCAATGTCCATTTAGGAAGGCACACCTAATCTACTTAAGGAAGAGAAAGAGCTGTAGAACTCTTTTGAGGCATCCATCACAGATCTCTCATATACAACCATGGTTGAAAGGGCACTGAACGATGCTGATACTAGAAATAGATAGTTTAATGCTCAGGGTCAAGAGCTCACGGAATCACTATTTTTACAAATTTTGAGCTTTATACCCAATAAGAGAAAAATGTGCAAAAGTTGAAAAACGCATCAGGGAAGCTCGGATCAAGGAACGGAGGTAGTTTCTAATGCGCGATTAGCACCTAGCACTAATCATGCATCGCTAAAAAAACTTGCTCGAAAAGGAAGGCTTCTAATTAGTCAATCACCTGCAAACCCCAAAAATTGGAAGAAAGCAACGATAGAAACAAACTGGAAAAAGAAAGCTAAAGAAAAAGTAGAAGCAATCCAAGGGTTAACCAAGTTGAAATGGAATTATTACCAGGCATACATGGTAAAGCCACATAGTCATTGGATGGCTCTCAAGTATATCATCGATTTTGTTGAGAAGATAGTGCCAACTCTTACCGATTCTATTTTCTTAACTCAACCAAAGGAGGAAGACAGTCAGCTGACTCTACTCAAGCAAATACTGAAAGCTTGCGACGTTAAGGAGCGAATATAGAAATAGTTAGATATTAGATTTAATTTTAGAAATAGTTATGCTTAGAAAAAGGACGGTCATTTAAACCGAATCCTGAATTTCTGTAAATAAGTTATTTAGTTAGTAGTATTTAAACCTAAGTATGGGGGTTTACGCAGTGCATTATATTAGATATCATTTTGGGATTCAACTGCATTAAGTAAGTCATTCATGTATGACCATTTCCATGAGAGGTAGTCATAACTGAGTAATTTCTCATGATTTTTGAATAGTTCACTTAGCACTCATTGCATCGGGTGATGCTCGTAGGGGTGAAGAAGTGGGATTGAAACTAGTGAAATGTGGAGAACGAATCACATAGCATCAATCATCACTTCCGGGGCTTGCACCCAGTAACCAGGACTTCCCAGGAGGTCACCCATCCTAGAACTCCTCTGGCCGCTTAACTGTGGAGTTTTTCCCCACAATCAAGCCCACTTAGCTTGCTACCCCATTTGCAAAACCTTAGCAAGTATTGTGCCTCATGAACCATTCAAGTAGAGATCCCTTGAGTCTTTTTGAATTTAAGTATGGGGGTTTACGCAGTGCATTATATTAGATATCATTTTGGGATTCAACTGTGTTAAGTAAGTCATTCACGTATGACCATTTCCATGAGGTATAGTCATAACTGACTAATTTCTCATGATTTTTGAATAGTTCACTTAGCACTTATTGCATCGGGTGATGCTCATAGGGGTGAAGAAGTGGGATTGAAACTAGTGAAATGTGGAGAACGAATCACATAGCATCAATCATCACTTCCAGGGCTTGCACCTGGTAACCAGGACCTCCCAGGAGGTCACCCATCCCAGAACTCCTCTAGCTCAAGCGCGCTTAACTGTGGATTTTTTTCCCTTCTCATGCATTTAGAGAAGGGTCCAGAAATTTGTCAAAAACTTGTCCTCAAAACATGCACTTTTGCACCCTCCGAGGAGGTTTTGATGAATGAATGGAACAGGGTTTATTGGTATTTGTATTTGATATCTGCGAATGATGTTTCACCTTTTTACTCTTAGTGGATGTTAAATCAAGGAGAGATAAATCAATGTTCGCTTGAAGCTCATGAGTAGGACTAGTTATAAATGGTATTTTTATCTCTTAACCATTTCTGCTTATGCGTTAAAGTGATGCTCAGTTTTTAGTTGTTTATATATTACAGCGTGGATGCCTGAGTTATCATTTCGCACTTTTGTATGGTGATAAGTATTTATTTATGCTTAGTGTATGAATAGCTCATTTATGCGATATGTTTTCACAACTATTTCGTCTAACATTTTATACGAAGTAGTTCAACTTGACTGAATTCTTTTCTCCTAATAGCTGAATGATCTTTATTACCAGTTGTTGGTTGAAATATTTTTAGATCGCATAGAAGGAAGATCACACCCCGGGTTAGCATAAATTTAGATGTTTTCTGTTTATTAGAATACAATAGCATAGCATTAGATTTTTACGATAGAAGTATTCCATTTAGAACAGAAACATCCATCTTTCTCGCACACACACACTGAGTTGGGAAATTGTTCCCATATCCCCAGTTGGACCGGCTATACCAAATAGATAAGGAGCTGCCAACCAAGGTCCGGACTGGGAGGGTATCCCCCTTGTTGTAGACCTGATTTTTGGGGCCTCCAATAGGTTATTGAAGATAAGGATGAGAGATACACCCTCTCTTACTTATCAGATCTTACCTCAAGACTGCTCCACTTGGCTTCTGATATGGTTTGGTATCTTTAGTTGCCTATCCTAGGGATCTACACAAGTGGCTACAGAGAGGAATCCCATGGCACCTGAGGTCATTGTTGCATCACTTTCAATGGTACTTCTAGATGGCACCCTTGTGAAGCTTGGGGTCTTGCACTGGCAAAGGCTATTGTTTGGAGGTCAGCGTAACTTCCTCTAATACTTTAGCTAGTAGACCTATGGCATAATTACCGAAATCTATTATTGGAACATTGTTATTATTCACTTTCTTGTATTTTGGTGTCTGGTTCTAATCACTTGGAGTGGAAATACTTGGAAGTTGTTTAACTGTTGAATTCTTTAGGAACATTTTTAGTGTGTGTTTTGTGCTCTTGGTTGGCCTAGCTTTCAAATTTCTTGAGTTTTTAAGTAGATATTAATAAATAATTCAAAGTGGCTGACTGATCACATAGACGGTCTCGTAGACTTCATGGGATTTCACCTGCGAGTCCAGAGCCTTCTCCTAGAAGGCGTAGGAGTGGTTCTGTCAGTGGTATTCCACCAGTGGCAACTGACACATCGAAGATTGATCCTCCACATGGGGGAATCAGTGTATAAGGTAGACATAGTACTACCATAGAGCTATAGAGGAACACACCATTTATTCTCAGGTACTCTTCCAGTCGGAAGAGAATATTGAGGTAGAAGAGTTCTTAGAGTTAATTGCAGCTCTGAATTCTCCTCTCCCTTTTGATCATCCGAACATATTGTTATATGTCAAAACTATGACACATAGGCTTTCAAGCCCATGTCCACACATAAACATCCCTTCGATGACCACTGCTACAAGCATGGCATCCACCACGAGTGCTACAAGTATGCAGACTCCTATATTAGTACAAGGGGAGAAACAATTTCCATCCCTTCTACATTTTTATTTGGACCTGCTACTAGCACATCCTTGTTTGGGTCTACTTCCATTCTTTCAATGAGTGGAATTTCCCAAGCACATGCATCTAGTTTTGGATTCTTCCCTTTTGGAATGCCCCCTCAAGGTATTCCTTCAGTTCCATTAAGTGTACCATGAACTCCCTCCATGTCCATAATGAGTGGATCGGCATCGTTTTAGGGTTTCCCTTTTGGATGTGGTCATATACCACATTCCAATCTGATGGTGGGGTCTATGCCTTTTCCTTTCATAGGTCAAGGTACTAATCCTTTTCAGAGTTGGATTAACCCCATGGTTAGTGGGATCGGAATTGGGAATCCATTTTTCAGCCAACAAGGGAATGTGTCGTACTCCTCGATCAATTCATTTTGAAGTTTTCGACCCTTAGCTAATTCCTGGAACCCTTACCAAGGGTTATCCACTTAGTATATTAATTCTTTAGGGGAAACTTTGCCAGTTATAGCAGTATTTCAGCTGGAGTTGGTCAAACTCTAAGTTTGGTTGGATCACAAGGGTCACCTTTTGGTTTAGCAGATTCTACTAGTTACTTTAGGAAACTTGGTGCCTTTCAAAATCTAGGTCATTATTTTCAGACTTTCGGGAACCCTACCTAATCTAGGTGGAATCCCCAACGTCCTCTTAGACTGCCTTTTCTGGCCACACTCAATCTGCTAGACTTGACTATGTTAATGAACAATCCAATCAGATACAACCTGGCTTGGCCTCTAGTCCCAACCAAACTTCCATTGTATATCCCAAAATTTGAAGTGAAGAGTGAGGAAGACTCGGGCAACCATGTAACCACATTCCATTTATGGTGCTCATCGAACTCTCTCATCGATGATTCGATTAGGTTGAGATTATTTTACTGCGCCTTAACTGGAAATGCAACTAAGTGGTATATAGAGTTGCCAAGGGGCACCTTTACATCTTTCGCCAATTTGGTTAACATTTTCTTAAACCATTTTCAGTTGCCTGTCCATTATGAAGTTGGAACTAAACTTCTGGCCAATTTTCATCAAGACACGACTACTCATATTTTTGATCATATTCAAGAATGGAGATAGAGAAAGAGGCTCATCAAAGCAAAAATTCCACCTAAATTTTGTCTCGAATGGTTTTTAAAATCGTCACAACTCCATATCTCGAAGGATGTTTCTATGTCGAGGGTCTATTCAGAAGAGCAGTCTATATTTCGCACCCAATAGTTAGAAATGATATATTCTTAGTTTGGAACTCCTCAGAAAATCTTGTCTGATGCTCGTGGATCCACGATTGATATAGAAAAACCAAAGCCAATTCTGCATGCTAATGGTAATATTGGAACAATTGATGTGAATGTGGTGAACCTTCTGAGCCAATTGCAGTAGTTTTCTATACAAACTACTACTTCCAATTAGACTACACCGTCTATTACTCCACCTTATCAACCTTCTTTTGTAAACATTGTTTAGGCTTCTAACACCAAAGGAAATCAAAATTCCGATGGGAAGGAGAAGGAACGAGGTAAAAAGAAGAATCAAGATGGGAAGGGTAATGTGAATAAACCCGACAGTAATGCTGGTAAGGGTGGAAAAGAGTCTAAGAAGAAAGTTAAGTTTCCGTGCAAGTTGTGCAGTGGAGACCATTTAACTCCTCTCTTCCCAAAAATTCAAGATGCTCAATGCTTGTTAGTGCAGCAAGGGTCTTCTAGCTCCCAAGTTTTCTTAACTAACCCTTTCCTCCAAGGGCAGGAGTTGCTTGCTGGCACAAATTCCAACCCTGGTATCTCTGTGAGGGGAAACCAGGAGGGGGGAAATTCCTCAAATGTTTTCATGATGGGTTCTAATGTCAATGTGGCTACACGGTCATGTGATTATGGTGAAGCTAAAAGATCCAAGGATAAATATGTTCCCAAACTACAGATCCACTTCATATTGGGTGACCCTCTGTCGATTCTATACCTCAGATACTGAAAGGTTCCACCAAACACATGACTATCAACCCCAATGCTAGGGTGGCCAAAAACTACTCCACGTATAAGATCTAGCTCCAAGTCCATGTGCTATGTCTACTTTAGAGGTACTCCACTCATGTCCAACTCAATGAAGTGCTTTGATTTCAGCGATAGGGGAAGTTGATCCAAACAATTCTTTAGTGCTCACTCTTGACATGATCAATGTCAAAAATAGACTCCCTCATCATATGGCTTTTCAAATAAAGTCTACTTACTGGAAAATTAAGATTTTTCGAACAGTTATTGATGAGGGAGCTTCCACGTATGTCATGTCGATGTCATGTTGGAAGGCCATTGGATCATCTTCAACTGTTCCTTCACCCACACTCTTGACAACATTTGACGTTCATTCTCATAGACCACATGGGATTATCCCAACCTTTCCTACCTCTATTGGAGGAAAGGTCATTAATATCGAACTATAAATAATTGATGCCAACCTAGATTACAATCTCCTCTTAGGACAAAATTGGATTTCTGAAATGGATGTCATTGTTTTGACTCTGTTTTGAGTCCTTTGTTTTCTTTGTTAGGGAAAATTGTTAAGGTTGATCAATTAGATTATTCTCTAGTTAACCCTCCTGCAAATTCGGATTCTACTATTCCATTGGTGGATAACCCCCGTCAACCTATCGACAATCTAGGAGTTGGGATGTATTCTTCATTGATGGGTACATTTGATCTTCCCACAACTATAGCTAGAACCAGTGTCATTTCATCCTCCAAAGGATCTTCAAGAGAAGATTTCTTGTGGACTCATTGTTTTTCGAACCCTTGGACCTTGCCTTAACCTACAACCACATTAGATTAAGGATAATTTGGTGGAATGGCATTCCCTATGTCTGTAGCAGAGCTTAGGTATCAGTCTATCGTTAACTTTGTAGATGACCATCCTAATCCTTTTTCAGAGGAAGAGTTAGATGGTGATGTGGCCCCAACTTGGACCCTTGACTCTACTTCTACTATGGATTGCTTAGTTATGGTTTTACAATCTAAGGAAGCAATCTTAGAAGCAATGATGGGTGTAGATCGACCTTGGGAGGACTTACACCATCATTCATATTTTCTTCCCCCATTGCAAGAAGTCAAGTCCAGGTTCTCCAATCTCCTTACTAGCGATGTCTGTACGGTTTCAAACCCTCTGGCTCCAGCATACATTCGTGCCGAAGGTAACATGTCAGTCATTTCGAAAACCATACCGATAAACATCTCTAGGAACCCTAATGTGATAAGAAATGTCTTCATGGGAGCTGAATGTTCCCCTGAAGAAATTCAAATTTACACTGACCTCTTTAAAGAGTTTCAGGATGTATTTTCTTGGTCATATGAAGAAATTCTTGGTATTGATCCATCCATTGTTCAACATGAGATCAAGACGTATGAAAACACTAAGCTGATCCATCAAAAGCTTTGACCGGTCAATCCTAGGAAGGCAACAACTATTAAAGTTGAAGTAGAAAATCTCCTCAAGGCAGGTTTCATATACCCCATTCCTCTAATGGATTGGGCGTCTAATCTAGTCCTGGTTGATAAAAAGCAAGGAATGATCTGTGTAGGAATTTAATTTATGGATTTGAACAAAGCTTATCTGAAATATAATTACCCCATGCCATTTATTGATTATATAGTTGACGAATCTGTGGGTAATGAGAATTTTTCCTTCATGGATGGAATCTCTAGTTATAATCAGATATCTATCCATCCATACGACCAGTTGTTGTACTAATAATTATCACCTTGACATTCTACAATTTGTGTGAGTCCATTACCACTCATGCTTTCCTCCTTTGTAAGTCTTAAGCCTCAGTTTTGCATCTCAAGCCTTGAAAATAAGAGAAAGCCCTCAAAAGTCTCTAAAACTCTGGTTTTGCACTTTCTCTTTGTCTTACCTGCGGTCCCGCACCTAATGGTCATGTATCCTATGCACCTGACCACTCTGTCTATGTGTTAAAGGTGCAGACTCCTATAAAAGTTAAAAGGCATGAGTATATTCTAAAAAACTCACTTTCAACCATTTCTAGAAGCTTCTGGAAGGAATCTTGAGGTGGCAAGTTCGCTCTCTTAAGGTTCATGCATCCCATACCTTAAGGGGCTGACCCCTTGATATGAGGAGCTTATCCCTTTGAACGAGGATTCTATTCCTTCATAGGTGGACCTGTAACCTCTTCCCTTGCACTATAAAAAGAAGCATTGGACTAGTTACTTAAGAGGTTAGAAGCAAAATATTTTTGAGGTGAAATGCTGTTGGAACTTACTCTTCTTAGTTGAGTTTTTATGAGGAGAGATTACATACCTCTATGATCTCATTCGGAAGAGTCCAAGGCTTGCCAAAGTAAAGGAAAGTCCTGTTTTGGATCCCAGGAAGAGCTTGTTCAACATCAAGGCCGAAAAGGTTGTAAGGTTCTTCTACTTCAAAGTTAATACAAATAAGTTTATTTTTCTCAATAAGTTGTTGATTCATGGTTTATTTTATGGATTCCTTGATCACCATAATAGACATGATTTATGATATTTTCTATGCAGGTTCTATCTAATGTTTTCTTGTTTGTGATTGTAGGTTCTCAAAGGTAACTCTTTCGAATGATTGAAGGATGACTACTACAAACAAGCATTGGATCTAAGGTAGGGTCTTAACACCTTTATAGTATTTATTTATAAATCATATATGTCTAGAGAGAGATAGATCTGTTTGTTTGTTTGTTGCTGGACTATCTTCTGATACTAAGGAGATCAGTCTTGTCCGCAAGATCAATTTATCCGGCCAACAAATTGGCGACTCCACTAGCGATTTGAGTTTTCTTTTTGGTTTCCCTTTGTTTTGCCTTGAGAAAATTGTTTTCGTTTCTGGTTTTTGATTGATGTATGCTCGATTGGGTAGTTCTTAGAATCTGGATTGTTTTTTTTTTTTTTTTTAACTTTTGAGGGGACCACACTTTCTCTTTACAGATAGTGCAGGCATCCCCACATTTTTCCTTTAGTAAACAGAGCAGGACCGAACCTATTTCTTCTAGAAGCCTGCGGACCCTGTAAAGTTTTTTGAAAAACCTAGAATATCTCCTTATAGTTAAGTTTAGGTTTCATTTAATATTTTTAGTGTCTACCCAGATCTGTATTTTTCCTGTCAAAAATATCTTGTGAGTGAGTTCTTTTAGTATTTTTGTTTTAGATGATTTTCTAGATGTTTTACATGCGTGGAGTGGTTTTCACTTGGTCTCTTTACTGACTCAAAGATCATAAGCTTGAGAAACCTTAGATCACCCTGATATCTTTTTGTCTTCTTGATGAGTCTGACTTGGTTGTGAAATATATCCTTTCTGAGAAATAGATTTAGATTTTTCCTTGCAAATATTTGAACAAATTTTGTTAGAAGTTTTGAATTTCATTTTTACAAAAGAAAACATATTTGGATATTTTTTATTGATTTGTTATTCTGAACAAATGAATCCGTAGTTTACTGAAAAACTAAGTAAAACGTCCTCAAAAAGAGTTGAAGATTTTTATTCAATTAGATTTTTAAAAAAGTTCTTACTTCTTGAAATTAGTTTTTGTAGTTTTGAGTGTTTTTCTAGAACTTGTAAATCTGTTTTGAAGCAAATTGTTTTCTGTAGTTTCGAGTTTTGAATAAGGGAAGGGTGTGAGCATTAATTATTAGTCTCATTTTGAGTTCTTATTGAAAAGGAAAAAAAGATTTTATTTCCATTCCCATGTTGAAATAAAGAATTGTTTCTTAAAGAATTGCATTCTCGAACTCTTTCTTTTAGATAGAATTTCATTGAAAGAAAAACGAATTGCTTATCATTTTAGGTGCATTGTTTTTTTTTTTAGTGTTTTTGGAGTCGAGTCTTCACACCATCAAATTTTCATTTCCATACCTATTGACTCAAAGAACAACCCATAAAAGCAATGCTTAATTAAAATTGATCTAGTAATCTTTTTTATTTCTAGGGCCCTTATCACCAATATAGCTTAGGCTAGTATCTTGGAGTAGGGAGTAATTAACTCTCGAAGATAGTTAAAACAAATAAGTAGATACATCTTGTGGTAGGAAATAAATCCAATTGTAATTGATACATTCAAGGAAGCTTCTCTTAAAAGAGTCAATCACAAGATCATGTCCGAACCTTTGAGACAATCAATTCTGTTTCATTGGGAAAGATAGAAGATTTGCAGGTATTATAAATGGTAAACCTCGGATTAACCATTGTTGAGAAACCTAGGTCACTTGTTGGTGAACCTCGGATTGACCGTGTCAAGGAGCCTTCTAGGGGATTGAGCTTTGTCACTCTTCCCTTGCGTGTAGATCGGATCGCAGACTGTTCCCCCAGTTGCATTTGTTGTTGTTGGTAACCTTAGTGTCCATAAACTTAAGATTATTTCCTAAGGTCA
>APFE031566137.1:168572-182459 GCA_000404065.3 Pinus taeda | reverse complement strand
AGATCAAAAGAGGAGGTGACAAAGATCCTAACAAGTGTGACGCAAAGATAGGTAGGATTGACACAGAAGCTGCACAGATGTAGCGTGGGGCCAGCTAGTCTGTCCTTAATCAATGTCGGATCTCCCAAATCAATGTGAGAATTTTTTCACTAAATATTTGCCAACTTTTCTCTCTATCGCATAACCAGTTTTGGCATCCAACGATTTGTACTTAGAAACTATTGCATAATAATAAAACCCTCAGTTGCTCCACTGGTTTTCCTGAGTTGTTTTTTTCCAGGGACATTGTCCAAAAACAACTGTGTAGATGTGTGTGAGTTTATTTCTCTCCTGTGTTGTATTTAGTTTCTATAGTATTTATTTTTTTTAGGCTATAGTGTATGTATTTCGATATTTGCTATAGAAAACTAGAAGTAATTTGTTAAAGCAAGTAACAAATAAGTGAAATATCATTAGTTTGTTGTAGTAGGAATAAGATAACTGATTTTTCACATGGTATTAGAGCACAAATCATAATCAAAAGAGCTCAGTTTGAGAGGGAAGAGGGAATTCAAAATCACTACACAGGCAACAATTTGAAACTCTAGAGGAACCATAGCCCTTGGTCCAAGGAGGTCGAAATTTTGAGGTGAAATTAATTTCTCTTAGTGAGTCAAAAGAGAAATTTGATTTCGAGATCGAAGCTTTCCAGAGGTAGAAGGGAGTAGCATATTTTAATTGCAGAGAAAATCTTCAGCTCGAATGCAAATATTTTGTAGTTGCTAGTAGAATAACGTAAGAGGGAGAGAAGAGCACATAGTGAGGGAATTCCTTCCTCAGAGAGCTTTGAGGCAGAAGTTCGAATTTTCTTAGCATAATAGCAGTAGCTCTATGTGGGATTTCTCACTTCATAAAGGGGTACGAATTGTTGGGCAGCAGTTGAGTAGAAGAGAAGAGGAAGGACTTAAACTTTTTTAGGACAGATGGAATCAACTAAGTTGAGAGATGAACATCGGTTGGATGGAGCCTCCAACTATCTGATCTCGAAGGCTACGATCTCGTGCCTTCTAGATGAGCATGATCTCAAAACCTATGCCGATAGTGTGGTAGTTGTACCCGTCGATGCAAATCCACTCAAGAAGTACAAGGATGAGATCATGGAAAATTTTAAGGATGGAAAATTATCTTGAAGTTTAAAAACATTAGCGAATCTCACTAGTCCTTAATATGCAAACTATAAAATATTTGTAAAATTATTCAAATTTTGAATGATTTTATATATAGTCTCTATATAATGTTGGTGATTTTTAAGGTTAAATAATTTTATATTGTATTAGGTGAATCAATTTTAGAAAAAATGCAAATTGATAAATCTTTTTTTTTTTGAAAAATCATGGAAAATTAGCTCGCCTATGAATATTAGCACCAAAAAATTTTCATGGCTTAGATAACAAAAGCTAAGAGGATCATTCTTGATGGAGTTTGAAATCATGTATTATCCCATATAGCTAGTAAGGGCAGTCCCCGACAGATGTGGGAAGAATTAGCTACGTTATACGAAGGATCTTCCGAGTAGTGGAACATGTACTTGGAGGAGAAATTGAGATGCATGACAATGCAGAAAGGAAAGCGAGTTGACCCCTTCCTTACAAGATTTGAAATGCCCAAGACTAGCTGGCTTCAATACGATGAGCACCTGAGCCCTCATAGTTTGTACGATTGACACTGAATAACGTTTCAGAAAATTGGTAAGTTTTTGTCAAGAGCATCCTTGTCACAAAAAAATTGCCAGATTAGGAATGTGTATGGGCTGATCTTGAGTACAAGGAAATGAGGTGTGATCTCGTGAAGGCCACCATCAGTGGTAGTAGCAGGAGTGGGGTGAAATAAGTGAAGGAAGAGGAGGTCATGCCCCTTGCATCAAAGGGGTAGCACGAGTAGCATAGAAGAAAGAAGGATCTTTCAAAGATCAAGTGCTTCGGGTGTGGTGAGTTGGGTCACTAAATCATTGAGTGTCCTCTTAGAAAGAAGGAAAAAGAGGAGAAGAAGGATCAACAAGGTGCATATGTTGAGATCGATAGGTTGTCCTCCACATTGGAGGAAGAGTTTGCCAAGATTTCTTAGATGCCTCCACAGGTGAGGTGGGGCGATTTGGAATTATAGCCCAAGAGAGGTACACGATGGGTAGGATCCTTGAGGAGTCAAACTCTTGGATCAAGACCTTGCTACGAGAGCCCATAATGAGCAGTAGTAGGATTGACGAGTGGCAGTTGGTGCCATCATGTGCTAGAGTGACAGATGCAGTGGTTAGTAATGGTGTGAGACTTAGTAGCGCAAAGGAGAGTTGGGAACAGTGTAGTTGGCACACAAGAGAGTCAGCAACAGCATAAAGGCTTCAGTGAAAATGCAAAGGATTTAGTGACAATGCAGAGCCAAGAATAAGTCATAACTCGGAAAAGGGAGGCCTCATATTGAACACAATTGGTTCAGTATTTTGAATGTTTTTTCCATTGCAAATGTTGCAGTTGCAGCGGAAACAGATGCAGAGAGGGTTCGAGTGCAGATGCAATAGGTAATAGCAGTTCAGAAGGGTCAGCAGCAGCACATATGCAACTCATATCAGATTTGCACAATAATTGGTGGGCGGTAGAGTGAGACATCAGCAGCACAGTAGGACATGGTGTAGAGACAAACATTGATACTTCAATAGGTTGCAGTGCTAGAGCACATTCCTAGCTAAGAGGGAGTGTTGATTTCTTTGGCATCGGATGTGCTCTTGCCTCAAGATTTTCTAATGAAGCTAAGAAACATGCATTCTCAAATACTGAGAAATCGTTTGGGGAAATTCCACCTAGAGATGGTTTAATTAGAATAATTAACTTTTTTAAATGGTACCCTAACTCTAAACTTAGGAAATTTGGTTAGTTAAAGGGTATTAATTAAATCTGGTGTGAATCTTCTAGAATAAGATGAAGATCAACTCTGAGTTAATCTTAACCCTTGATTGTGTTTTAATCTTGGTCGTTGGAGCTCCAACGAGAGATTATAAGGAGTTCGATGGGAACTTGGAGAACACTTTGATTGAGAGATGAGAGATCGAATTTCTCAAAAATATCAGTGTTGAGTTGCGAGAGTAAGATTGAGTGATCTTCTTGTAGTGAGGGGTAGGAATAATAGTCCGGAGGAAATTTTTCGAGATCAAGAGTTTGAAAGGCAAAGAAGGCATAGAGGAGTTCAAAGAAGCAACACAGTGCCACAGAGAGGCACCGCAGAGCTTGAGAGGGAGTTCGAAATTCAACTAGGAGAGTTGAGATCTTGTGCGAGAAGCCGAGGTGTGAGACTCTAGGGCGAGAGGGTTGAATTTCCAAACAACAAGAGATTAGAAGAGGAGGTGACGCAACCCCGAGAAAGTGTGACACGAAGATGTGTAGGATTGATGCAAAATTTGCAGAGACGGAATGTGGGGCCAACTAGTGTGTCCTCAACATTGTCGGATCTCCTGAATTAGTGTGAGATTTTTCTCACTAAATATTTACGAGTTTTTCTCTATATCTAATAGTGAGTTTGGGCATCCAACGATTTGTACTGAGAAACTATTTGCATAATAATAAAATTCTTAGTTGTTGCATAGGTTTTCCCGAGTTGGGTGTTGAAACATACCTTGGTAACCACACATGTAAAAGCAAGGAGTTAGAATTTTTTATAAAAATTACCACAAGTAATTATTCAAATCACAACCCCACATTCCTTATTAACCATTAAATATAATGTTCCTTAGTATATAAAGTAAACTGCATTAAAGGATAGTAAGTTACATAACCATTAACAACCACTGTTGTAGTGTAATAACATAAATTGTCTCATGAACCTTACATCCATTTCATGATTTCCTTAACCATATTAATTAATCACTTACTTGGACATTATGATTATCATATCAAATAACAAGGATTCAACATCATCAAACTGACACGAAAGGCAATCACACCATTGAACACTGATATACCCTCGAAACCTCGTAGGGTGAAAACGAGCAAACGTTTAATCTTATTATTAAACGCTCGTGAGGGTTTTCACCCCTCACTCAATGGCTTATAAGGGATTCCATCCCTTAACCATTGTTATAAAATTATTACAATGAATTATCATTAAGTTGTCACATAACTAGCTAAAAGCTAATACATCTTCCATGAAACCCTTTACTTACATACCGCCACGTGCAACATTCCTTGTGGCATGATTGTTCTAGCATTGTACGATCCTGCAACTCGTACTCATCTGCATGGACCATTAATCCTTTTCCTGCCACAACGTTAAATATAATCTATGCCTTGCGCAAGTAATCCAACTTTATCTGCGCATGTTATAATTATCAACACTGACATCATGATTACATTTATAAATAATCATATTAACTAGCATTTTCCTTCGCATAAGCACATATTCTTAGAGGACAAACACTAAGGAATTCCTTTGAAGGGACTAACTAAAACATGAGTTATAATCTTCTTACATGAAAATTTACATAAACTTTATCAAAAGATCTAGTCCTTTAGCTATTACTTTTGATGCATGCAAATATATAAAGCAATCTCACACAACCTGTAGTCTTTTCCTGCATGCGAATATATATCATTTCTAATGAAAGCTAACGCAAATCTCGTGTGCATACACATCTCATTCAATAAGAAACTAAGATAATAGTTATGTTAGCATAAAAGTAATCACATATCATTTTCCTAAAGAAAATGACTCAATAGTTCTTCAATCCATACCAAGAATATATCTCTATAACACAATGACTATACTTTGTGTATCCAATAGCTTATCATAATATCCCTACTATTCCCTGCTTTGGAATTCTACCATCATTTCATGTAAACAGTTACATACTTCTTTATTAAAGGAGGTCATTATAACCCCCTTTTCTATCTTCCTATATGCAAGTTTCTCATGCTTCCCTTTCAAGAAATTATTTATAGATACCTATATTTATGCTTAAAAATCAAGAAACAATATCCAACTTATCTAGCAAGACAATCTTTTCAAGAGATTAATATTTCCAAGGAAGTTAACATCGATTATTATTTCCAAGAGAGTCAACATAATACTTTCTCTACGTACACACCAAATCATATTTCCAATGTCACCATAGCTACCCTTATCTACATGCAACATGTGTTTTCCTAAAACAATTACTTTTACTTCATTGCACATACTCTTTTAAGGAAACAAGTGTGGATTATGGTTCTTGTATGAACACTATTCATATGTGTCTTTTTAAGGAAAGAATATTTATTTTTGGTTTTCAAGAGAACTCTCAAAAAGCCATCATTTTCATACATGAAGTATGCATACTTTTCCTAAAAAGAAACTACATTTAAGTGTTTATAAAACATATGCTTTCTTCAAGAAAGTTAGTAATGATTATCTATGTGCCTAGAAGCACATCATTAGCAATTTCTATCATTTGTAAAATAGGGCTATCATTAATCTCATGATAGACTCATGATTTTGGTATGGTTGCATTTAAGAAAAAGGAAGGATGGCATTTTTTAATTTAATATTAATTAGACCATATAATAAAAAAGGCATAACATTTGACCTAAAGTTATTATAAAGTATTTTAGTTTTTTATTCTAATACTATATATTTACATTTGTATTATTTGTATTAAATTTTTTATAATTTTTTTTTTTAAAGATTTGAAGGGTATAATTGTTATATGCTATATGTTGTTTGTTATATGATTGTATTTAGCAATTTTCTATTTAAAACTTAATAATTTATATATTTAAAACAACATTAAGTAATAAAAATAAGTAATTTCGTAAAAAAATTATATTTTAATTCTTATTAAGAAAAAGAAAAAGTTCTCAAAGTTAACTGCTCCAAAATTTTAACAAGAAAATACATTAAAATAAGCATTGAGCTAATTGAACCAAATAACATAAAAGCTAAACATAAAAATGTAGGGTTAATTTTAAAACTTAATAATACAGAAATTACAATTGATCCACTATAAACCTGAAAAAGAAAACCACATAAACATAAAAGTTAAACATGAAAATGTAAGGTTATATTACTATTAACCCAGGTTAAACCTGAAAAAAAAGAGTTATTGTTAATTTTAAGAATTAATAATATAAAAATTATGATAAAAAATTTTGGGAGAGCACGTATTATAAAAGCAGCTAATCCCATTTGTTTATTTCATGACACAGCCAGTTAATTCATTTTATTTGTGGCCAGAATTAAGTGGCCTCATAGAGCCAGCTAATTCACACAAACTGATTGAGGTACTCGTCAATGGTAGTGCATTTTACTTCTGGGAATAATTCAGTAGCCTGCACCCCATTCGGTCCCATTTCACAATTTTCTTGATTGCCTTCCACAAAAGTTGAGTAGTGAAGACATAACAAAAAATCCCCAGTGTCTGGAACAACATAACAAAAAATCCCCAGTGTCTGGAACAACATAACAAAAAATCCCCAGTGTCACACGGTTAACATTAAAATGAATTAATTTTACTACCATCAAACAGTTGACATTAAAATAAAATAAAATTATATGATACTTTTGAGGAGAAATCCTTACTTTTCATGCCAATTGAAATATATCAGTGAACAGTGAGGGTCCTGGAAGTACTGACCTTGAATGGATTTGACAATCTGCTCTTCGGGTACATAGACCTTATCCAGAGTCTTGCCAATTTTGTTCTCCCATAAACCCACAAGCTCATTCATGGACAAAATGTTAGTAGGAGGTCTCATGTATAGAGTCTTGTTTAAAGTTCTAGGATCATCCACTGCTTTTATTGTGTATGTTGCACCGTCATCACCATCCACGAACACAGCTGTATATTCATAATATAATCACATCCAAGATTTACATTTCTTGAAATTGTCATTCTAATTAATCATATGTGTAGATCTTAAACCAATTAATATGATTATAAGTAATTTGATTTTCATTTTAATCCATATTCCAAAATTTAGAATTAGTTTAAAAATATCATCACTTTTCAAAAATGTAATAAATTTACAACAAAAATTAATGATCCCCACACCTTTGACATTTCCATTTCCAAGAATGACAACTTTGTCCCTTGGAGGGGCTGTAAGTCCAGTCTGTCCCAGGTTTGGAACGAAATGCCCTGCAAAATAGTAGCAGGCTATATATGTGTAGGGAATGCCTTCTGCTTCAATTTTCCGACGGAGTTTGGCTTTTAGCTGGAACATACTCTTTACAGGCTCCAACCCTATATCTTCTTCCTCAACAGTACCGAACTCAGATGGCAAAAACCTCTGTATCATCATGTAATATCAAATTTTCCATTGATTAAAATATGATAAGGAGATTATATTATCTATCAAGCAAACAAATCCAATGCATAGCTGTTTCAGAGCAGCTCCTGATACCTTAATAGTGCCAACCTCTTTGATAGCATTGATAATACTGAGCTGATCTGCTACCTGCGCTGCGCCTACTGTGGAGATCACTACATCCACCAACTTAATTGCCTCCAGTAGGCTTGTGTAATCGTCCAGAGATCCCTGTAGCAAATTGAATTTATTAATGTGAAACTGATCATAACATGATTACTTGATAGGATAGCAGTGGGTTTGAAAACAATTAAGAGATTAATGAGATTCCCTGGACTAGAGTTATTCCTGAGGCCTTGAAAGACTCGAGGAGCTGGGCTTTCTCAGGATCAGAAGCCGTGGATTCTCTGACCAGAAGAAATGTGGGATGGCCATTAGCAATACTAGCTTTCGCAATAAAGCGACCAATGGAACCTGTTCCACCAATTATCAGAATCCTGCTGCTCGCCATATCGTTTTCCGATCAAAGGATTTTACTTTTGTGAGAATGCCAAGGTTGTGTGCTATTTATCGGCAGAATGTTGTGCTATTTATCGGCAGAATGTACCAATTTTGTTTTGAAAAATATTTGATAAACAATATGAAATTGACCACTGTAATAGAAAACAATATGAAATTGACCTCTGTAGTAGAAAACAATATGAAATTGACCACTGTAATAGAAAACAAAATTAAATAAAAAGAAGAGATGGCAATGTAAGATCATGAGAGGAATACTTGTGTTCTTCACAGAGTTGTTGGGATAGTGCTATTTAAGATAACTTTTGGCATGTTCCGAAAAGAAACATATTTTAATTTGTTTGACTAATGTTATAATGTTTGACTAGGGTAGGGATTATGGCAAGGGTTAACCAACCTGCTATAAGGCATTAAATGCATTGGTACATGCATGCTCTATAGTAAAATAACATAGTCTTTATTTTTAATTTATGTAGCTACCAAAAGTTGTGTGTTATTTTGTTATACAGTACCAAAGCATTTAATGCCCTATAATAAACTGGTTAATCTTTGCCTAAGGATTATTGCGATAAATAAGCGTTTTTCCAACGTTAAATTGTTTTAACTAATCATTACATTTACCTTTTAACAAATGTTTCAGCGGAAATATTTCACCAAACAAATTTTTTAATTTTTAATGCGGTTTTAAACATAAAACGTTGAATCATAACATTTCTCTCTGATTAGAGTATGATAATGTTATGCGTGTTCCTAAGAAAGAGAGACTTTTAATTTGTTTGACTTAGTGTGACATATTATTTGTCATCCATGACGTCATGATTTTTGTATTGCGCGTTCAACCCAAAATATTTGTGTAAATTTCAACGTGTGCAAAATATACACGTGGAATTTTATACTTTTAAGTTATAAGATTTTTAAATTCTAACGTATCCAAGGTATATGGTATATACATGTATGTGGAGATTTATACTTTTCGAATATAATTATTTTTTCAATAAAAAAATTATAATTTTTTTTTAAATAAAATAAATTTATTTAAATAAATTTATAAAAATATAATTAACTGTAAATAATGGTGAGAGGTATTATAATATTATTTTTAAGAATATTTCGGAGTTGGCTTGGAAAAAATATTGGGTTAATATTCTCTTTATCCCATTTTTATGTTGAAAATGCAACAAGATGATAGATCTTAGTGAAAAGAAATCGTCTTCACTAAGTGGGCCCGCAGGCTATTTTTGGTGCAAAGTCTATTTTTAGACTATGTCTATTTTTAGACATATGGATCATGGTCTATGAGTTGCAGGATGCTATTTATGGATAATTGGTCATGTTGGTAAAAATAGATGGACCTCTATTTTTAGACATATGGGCGGAGTCTATTTTTAGACTGTCAGTCTAAAAATAGAACAGTCGAATATTATTAGCTCTTAATAATATTTGGACTATAAACATTATCTTATCCTCTTGCAGCACTTCAGTTCGAGCTACGGATGTGGCACATGCAACTGCCAGAAGGAAATACGCTTTTCTTATGGATTAGTTGAGCTATTGCATGATGGACTTCAGTTAGAACTCAAGTGATTGAGTTTGGTGGAGTTGATTGAGGAGTTGATGGAGTTGTGTTCAGTTTGACTTAGTTGAACTAGTTGTATTTAGTCTAACTAACAAATACACTAGTGATGAGTGGTGTGAATTAATTATGAATTAATTCACTAATTATTAACTCATAAATCAACTAAAGAATACATCAGTTAACTCAGTGCATGGACAGTTCAGTGGAGACAAGTGTTAGAGGTGAGTGAAAGGGCAAGAGAGCTGTTAGTTGTGACTATAGTTGTGCATGAGATTTGCACAATCAGTGGATTGAGATTGCCAATGAGGATTGCGTAGTGCAACACAAGGGAAATACGAGTTTGGATTAGCCATTCTCAATCTATTCTCAACAGGTATTGCGCAGTGGAGGCATGCAAGCAATGGAGGAGATTTCAACCTGTGATTGATGAGCTAGTTTGTGTGTAACAGGTGGAGATAGTACCGAGTACTTGCGAGGAGTATTGTACTATGTATTGTTACATGTTCTCAGTCAATATAATATACAGATAGTTGGGGGTTCTCAGCTGTATGCTTTCCCCGTGATATACTGTGTTGATATGTGTGATTGATGTTTCAATGTGTGCATGCGAATGTTTTTGATTCCGCAAAATTGATGATCAAGAGTAGAGGAGGTTATGTATTATGCATGATTCTGCAAATAGTGTATAATCAGGATAATCTCTGTGAATAAGTGTCATATTATTCAAAATTTCTACATGGTATCAGAGCTTTCTAATTTGTAGAACAGGTTCTACACGATATCAGAGCGAAGTTGATCATCAGATCTATTATTCAGAAAGTGATTACGTTTTATTTCTTCGGGCAGAGTCTGTAATCGGGCCAGGTAGCTTTTGGATTCATCCTTCTTTTGGAAGGTGAGATATCTGGTGAATGCCCATACAGTCAATCTCTGTACGAGAAATACTTTATTCTCACGAATTTTAGATCAGAAGCGGTTGAGTTTTGATTTGGTGGAATTCGAATTTGCAGCAGTGTTTTCTTGGTGTCGAAATTGAAATGTCTTTCAACGGATTGCGATTGGAGTATGCCCTTGAAGGCAGCTCGAATTATATTGCATGGAAAGACAGGATGGAGGTGGTGTTAGATGATAATGGCTTGAAGGAGTTCATAGATGCGGATGTCCCAAAACCTACTGATGCTGCTGAGGCTGAGGCTTGCAAAATAAGAAAGCAAAGTGTCGAAGGATTCCGTTGGAGGGCGTGAGGGATCACATTGTATCGAGCCTCCATGGAAAGGCTTCTCCATACTTTATGTGGAAAGTGTTGACAGACTTATTCCAAAGCAAGAGCGACCAGAGGATGTTGGCGCTTAAGGATAAACTCAGAAAAATCAAAGTTGAGAATGGAGACTGTATGCCCAAGTATCTCACGAAGTTCAACCAATGCCGGGATGAACTGGGAAGTGTGGGGGTGACTGTCAATGATGAGGACTTGGTGAGCTTGGCTCTCCTTGGTCTTTCGAAGAGTTGGCATTCCTATCAGGACTTTGTCAATGGTCGGGAGAAATTGCCAGGATGGGAGAGACTTTGGTCAGATTTTGTGCAAGAGGAGATCAGGCGAAATACCAGGGACGGATCTTCATCAAAGGCATCTGATGAAGAAAATTGTGCTTTGGCTGCCAAAACAAAGAAAGGGAAGAAGAAGAAAGCTTCTCATTCCGGTGCGAAAGGCAAGAAGCAGGACATGTCCAAGGTGAAGTGCTTTTAGTGTCACGAGTACGGACATTATGCCACAAATTGTCCGCAAAAGAAGAAAAATAAGCAAGTTGTTGGATCTGCAGTGGGAGAGGCCTTAGCCTCGCAGTTTGAGTTGGATTTTTCGCTGATCACATGCTTGGTATCAAGTGTGACGGGATCGGTATGGTTTTTGGACAGTGGTGCATCTTTTCACATGACAGGAAATCGAGATTTGTTTTCTAATCTGGATGAGAAAGATCTTGGAGTGCACATCAATATGGGTGATGATGGTAGATACAGTGCGACTAGTATCAGTACCATTTCCTTTGAGAGGGAGTCTGGTAAACCCTTCGTATTGAAGGAAGTGATGCATGTTCCAGAATTGAAGAAGAATCTTATCTCTGTGGCAATGTTAGAAGACAAGGGATATGATGTTGTCTTCAGCGAGGGAAAGGCTTTCCTGCACAGTAAAACAACTGGAGAAACCTGAAAGATAGGGGTTCGAGTCAAGAACCTTTATCAATTGCATGTAGATGGCTGTGCAACAATGGCATGCAAGGCAGAAGGACTGGTGAGCCGGGATGATGGCGAGCTGTGGCACTGAAGATTGGGCCACCTTCACCATGGAGCCTTGAAGATACTGCAGCAGATTTCTACTAGGCTTCCTAAAGGAACTTTTGCACAGTTAGATCAGTGCAAGGGGTGTACTTTGGGAAAATTTGTGAAAGCCACCTTTCACGAGAAGGATAGTCGTGCCACAAAGATCCTTGAGCGAATTCGCACAGACGTGTGTGGACCTTTCTCAGTAGCTTCGACAGCAAAGCACAGGTACTATGTGATCTTTGTTGATGATTTCTCTCGAAAGTGCTGGATCTTCTTCATGCAGAAGAAGAGCGAGACATACTCAAAGTTCTGTGAGTTCAAAGCACTGGTGAAGAAGGAATCGGGGAAGAAGGTGAAGGCTCTTAGGAGAAACAATGGTGGTGAATTCATCTCTGGCGAGTTCAAGGACTTCTGCAGCGCAGAAGGGATTCGAAGAGAGCTCATAGCTCCCCATAACCCACAGTGGAACGGGGTTGCTGAGCGGAAGAACAAAATGATCGTGGGTGCTGCATAGGCGATGTTGCATGATCGGGGCCTACCCCTTCACTTGTGGGCGGAGGCACGCAATACTATAGTATGTGTGCAGAACCATTGTCCTCACAAGATACTTGGCATGAGTACACCCGAGGAGGCTTATTCTGGTAAGAGGCCTGATATTTCTCATTTGAGGATTTTTGATTCTCCTGTTTACATGCATGTGATGAAGGACGCCAGGAAGAAGCTGGAGCCGACCGCAGAGGTTGGGATATTTGTGATACGCCCCACAACTATCGTGTGTATTTGCCAGACAGTCGCAAGACTGTTGTGCGACTAGATATCAAATTTCAGGAGGAGAAAGCCATGAAGTGTTCACTTGAGAGGGAGCCACACTTGCATGCAGATGAGGAGCTATTAGTTCCTAAGGATGAGCTTTAGGATGTGGATCAGCCACAAGATAAAGTTCATGGAGTGGAAGAGACCACTCATGTAGTGCCAACCATCAGAGGGCGAAAGCGCACTACAGAAGCTGAGCGACTGGCTCAAGATGTAGAGAAAGTTGTAGGACCACCTACAGCCCAACGCAAGCAGAGACAGTCACTTGATCGGTACACTGGATACATGGCTCTTATGAGCAAGTGTGTTGTGACTGAGCCATCCTCTTTCGAGGAAGCTGTGGAGGATCCTGCATGGGTAGATGCCATGGTGGAAGAGTATGATTTCGATTGTCAGAAACAGTGCATGGGAGATTGTCCCAAGACTGGAGGGGAAATCAGTGGTGGGTTCGAGATGGATCTACAAAGTGAAGCAGGAAGCTGACGGGAGTGTGGAGAAGTACAGGGGAAGATTTGTTGCCCAAGGCTTCTCACAGATAGAGGGGATCGATTATGAGGAGACCTGTGCACCTGTCGCAAGGTATTCTTCCATACGGATGGTTCTTGCTCTCTCAGCACAGATGGGGTGGCACATCCATTAGGTTGATGTGAAGATTGCGTTCCTCAATGGAGTCATTGAGGAGGAGGTGTACATAGAGTAGCTCGAAGGTTTCGAGATCTTCAGCAGCGAGTCGCATGTGTGCAGGCTCAAGAGAGCGTTGTATGGGTTGAAACAAGCACCTCGTGCTTGGTACACACGGATACATAGAGGCACATCGGGATATGGATTGTGGTACAGACAGGAGGATGAGGTGAAGCTATGTGGCTTCACAGATGTAGATTGGGTAGTGAGCCCAACAAACATAAAGAGCACATCTGGAGTGATCTTCAGTATCGGGTCGACAACAGTTTCTTGGTACAACAGGAAGTAGAGATCCGTGGCACTCAGTTCAGCAGAGGCCGAGTATATGGCAGCAAGTTTGGTTGCATGCGAGGCTATATGGATGAGGAAGATCCTGGTCAGGTTGTTCGGGTTCAAGCACATCCACATCAGGTACCATCATATCAGAGATTGTGTGCAGCGGAGAATCATGTTACTTTCATATATTCCCAAGGAGGATCAGGATGTTGATATCTTGACGAAGGCACTCACCAGGAGCAAATTCGAATAACACAGAGAAGGATAGGGGTTGCAGATAATCCATATCTTGTTGAGAGGGAGTGTTGAAAATGCAACAAGATGATGGAGCTTAGTGAAAAGAAGTCGCCTTCACTAAGTGGGCCCGCAGGCTATTTTTGGCGCAAAGTCTATTTTTAG